>BSBK01006336.1:277500-295000 GCA_027943335.1 Chamaecyparis obtusa | reverse complement strand
ATGTCTCCTTGAGAGTGCTTGAGCATGAAAACTTGATGTAGAGATCTTCTCACCAAACTTGATGGAGAAAATGAGAGAGGAAGGCTTCCTTTTATAGTGATCTACGAAACAATTCTCTAGAGAGGCCACCTTGGGGAATTAAATTTCAATTAGGCCTCAAAAATTTAGGAATGGACCTAAATTAAATATAATTTAAGATTTTACCACTTCAGAGACCAAAACAGCCAACCCGAAAGTGGAAAAATAATTCTTTCTGAAACCCGACATCCAGAGATCACGAGACCTTGAAACTTGAAATCTAAGTCAAGGACAAGGTTGAACCTAACCTAGGTCAGGGAAGAGGTCTTCCTTGACCCTCAAGGTCATCATTGAACCCTTAAGGTCTTCATTGACGTTGAGGTCACAGATCTCAAGGTCTCAGTCAGAGTGAGAAACATGAGGTCATGGGGGTGCCCAAAGACCTAGAAATGATGTCAAAATAGGGCAGAGTGCCAGGGAGAGGAAAAAAATCCTATGATGAAAATGATGAAGGCTAGGAGGACCTATTTGTAATTTCTACCTAGAAAATAGAGTCATAAAAGAGGTAAATTAAGGAGAATCCTTAGGATCCTAACCCTAATTTCACCTAGAATGAAGAAATCAAGTGCATAAAAGAAGTGAAAAATGGGGAAAGAGCCAGATCCAAGAAAAGACCAATTCAAGGCATTCAACATGACTCAAAATCACTTAATCAGAGAGATAAATGCTCTTAACATGGAAGTGCTTCCATTTAAGACAATACATTAAGCCCCCACTTTAGCAAGAGTATGGACTCGATGCAAACTCTTGGTAAAGGAGAAGAAAGAGGAGATCCAAGTGGATTCGCAACAAGATAAAATAACACTTAGCTAAGAACACAAGCCCTTAGGCTAAGGATTCTAACTCAACATACATGCACGAGGGTGCAAAAAGAGAAAACCAAAAGAACAGGGGTTAGTACTAAATAACCCACATCAATTAGCATAAGAAACCTCGCTAAGAAATATTTCTCATACTAATATCATATTTGGAAAGCTATCATAAAAGCATAAACTATTACATAAGAAAGACAAGAGAAACACTATAAATAACATAGCTTCATGATCTAGTCCTACTAGCATGAAAGAGAAAAAAGAGAAAAGAGAAAGTGATTACCTCGCCCAGTAAGATGCCCACCTTACCATGAATTACCTTGGAGGGAGAGCCCAATAGGTTCACCCATAAAATGTGCCTTGAAATTATAGTGCATCTTCTGATAGCTTTTGGAATACCCATAGGTTCACCTTCTTATATCACTATGAATATGAAATGTGTGTCTCCTTAGGATTTAGCAACTTATGTGCGTTACCTTAGGAAGATTTAGCATATTGGAAATGCATGTCCCTTCAAGATTTAGCAACTTATGTGCGTTACCTTTAGAGGATTTAGCATATTTGAAATTGGAAATGCATGTCTCTTCAAGATTTAGCAACTTATGTTCGTTACCTTCCAAGATTTAGCATATTAAAAATTGAAAAATGCGTGCCTCTTAAGGATTTAGCAACTTATGTGCATTACCTTCCGAGATTTAGCATGCTGCAAAATAAAAGGTTAGAATAAAAATACATAATATAGAACAAGGGAGGCCCTATATATGCCCCCCTCCTTAATATGGAAAAAAAATATTGTTTTGACATTTTAAGGAAAGAAAAGAACAAGGATAAAGCTTTCTTCAACATCAAGACAATATCCATAGACAACACCCAGTCCAAGCCAAGAAGGTCACAACTCCTATGAGGCCATGGAAGGGACAAATGCAAAGAGATATCATGAAAGAAGTGAAAAAGTAACCCTTGTGAGGGATAGCACACTATTCAGTTTCCAAGGTGAGAGATATATCAACCATGGAAACCCAATGTCAAACAACGAAATAGGTTGTGATCAAGGACATAGATCCTCAATGCAAACCAAAATGTTCATGTATGATTGGATATCACATAATAGATAAATATTGCTTAACCAAGGAAAGAGGTGAATCCTAGAAAGACAGAGAAGAAGGAGATGACATCCTTGCCCCCCAAGCATAGAAACAAGGATGGAAGGGGACCTATTATATCACTCACAACACTATACAAGACAACGAGCCTCCAAGGATTAGGCTAACATTGTTTACATAATGTGGAGCTCCATAATAGGAACATAAATGTTATTTAGAACAAATAGGATTGAAATACAACTCATTGCCATATGATATATAAATAACCTTAATATCAATGAGCTGCCTAATCTTGTAATGTAAAGCTTGACATTCATTAGTAGAGTGATCATGAAATCTATGATATAAACAAAAAGGAAGAGTCTTCAAGTGTGGACTACATTTCTTTTTGCGTTTAGGTCTAGTAGTCATCTTAGAATGAAGGAGTTTAGGCAAAAGAACTTCTTGGTTTAATTCCTTCATAGTTTCATCATGTTTTGAAGTGTTATTTGAGATGTTGTTAACATTGATTTGTTGTTGAGGATTAAATCCCAATCCATAAGAATGCTCATGCCCCCTAGTGTGTAAGGACATTTGAATTTCCTGTTTATACTTACCACATCCTTGACTATTGAAATTATAATCAAGACCATAACAAGAAGCCATATCAGAAGGAGTCAATGGAACTTCAGTAGTCACAATATCATCCTTAGTAGATTTAATAGATTCATTGTGGGTAGAAGCAGTGACAAAGTTATTACAAAGGGTTTTAGAAGTAGAAGTAAAAACTCGTTGTTCAAATTCTCTTTGTTTCTTCATAAAATCAAGATCATTAACCTTATACTCTCCAATAAAGGTAGGAGTAAAATCCAAGGTTCCCCAATCATCATCAGGAAGAGCATTAGAGGAAGGAGGATTACTATTAGGAATAGGAGTAGTGTGAGTTTGAATATTCAAACAAGGATTAGGCGCATCATCCGCATGAAGTGTATACATCTCATTATTATGTATAAACTTGACTTTACGGTGAAGGGTGGAAGGGATAGCATGCATCTCATGCAACCAAGGTCTACCTAAAAGAAGATTATAATTGAGAGGTCCAGGCATAACATGAATAGGAGTATTCAAGATGATCGGTCCTACTTTGATAGGTAAGGTAATGATTCCCAAAGTGCTCTTAGCAATGTTATCAAAGCCACGTATACCTGAACATTGTTAGGTTAAATAGTTGAAAGATCAGCATTAATCGCTTTGAGCATGTCCATGCTACAAGTATTAAGCCCATATCCATTATCAATCAAGGTCCTACAAATGATACTTTTATTGATAGAAACAACAACCATAAGAGCATCATATTGATTCTGAACTTCTTTAGAAGGTAAATCTTTTTGAGTAAATATAATGTCAAGAGGACCCGGGGTAGCATGCATGCACTGTAAGAAGTTATTGATGTTATCTTGATTAGGAGGTGGAGTGGGAAGAGTTGCTAGAGCTTTTTTCAAGGCTTTATAGTATGTAGGTGCGTATGCACCCTAAAATGGTCACCTAGACTTTGGGCCCCATTTATTAATTTATCAATTTTCTAAATCAATGTTTTGCAATTTTCAAATCAATTCCTTAATCAAATCGCAATTAAATCAATAATTCAAATATTTCTAAGGTTTGATCATTTCATCAATAATTTTATTTAATTAAAAGAAATATTCTCTTTTAAATAAGTAAAATAGGCTTATTTAATTAAAAGGAATATCTTAAATAAAATAATCTTATTTAATTAAAACCTCTTTTAATTGAATGATTTTATCTTATTTAATTAAATATTCCTCTTTTTATTAAATAAACTTATCTTATTTATTTAAAAGATAATTCCTTTTTTAAATAAATAAAATTCCCATTTAAAGCAAAATCTGTGATGGAAAAAGAAATAAATCAAATAAAAACAAAACAAAAATCCTTTTCTTGATTCTTTCAATAATTTTATTTAATTAAAAGAAATATTCCCTCTTAAATAAATAAAATAACCTTATTTAATTGAAAGAAATATCTTTTAAATGAAATAAATTTATTTAATTAAAATCTTTTTTAATTAAATGATTTTATCTTATTTAGAATAATATCTCTCTTTTAATTAAATAATGTTATCTTATTTAATTAATAGAGAATCATTCTTTTAAATAAATAAAAAAATCTTCTTAAAGCTCTTTGTGATGAAAAAAGGGAAACAAATAATTAAAAATAAATAAAATCTTTTTCCTCTTCACACTTTCTAAAAAATGAGCTTTATTTCCTCTTTTTGGATTTATCCCACATTGCTCTTGAGGATGCATTCTCTTCCACATTTTCCTATATAAGGAGCCCTCTCCTTCTCATTTTAGATCCCAGAATTTTCATGTTATTGTTATGCTGTAAGTTTGGAGAGCAATCTTGGAAGAAGCTTTTGAGCACATTTGGAGCTTGGATATTTGAGACTTTTTTCTTCTTATCTTCTTCTCTCATGCCTCATGGAAATCCATAGTTTAGATTAATATTGCATTTACATAATAGCTTAGATTCATGTTTCATTTCATAGATTAACATTGTATAAAGCTTTCATTTCAATAGAATAAGTTTATTTCTTGCATTGTTATCATCTAGACTAGTTTTCATTTGCATGCAATAACTTGATGATCATGGAGATTAGCATACTTGATATTCATTTTTGAATCTCTCATTTCTTGGTGTACTTGCATGGGCATAACTAGGTCAATCTGAGGGCCTCTAATACAAACCCTTGCACTCCAGGAATAGAGAGCTATGAATCGCAATTTGAGACCTTATTGTTGAGTGTTCTTGAATGTAATGATTCACAAAAGTGTGACACTTTTATAGCACACATTTTTGGTGCCCACTATGGGGCAATCCACTTTTACATGTTGGTTTTGATTATTTTTGGAGCTAACCCCCTTGTGCAGATTTGCTTGGAGACTAAAACCTTAGATTTTCAAAGATTTGATCATATCTCCCAAATGACTTGGTTTTTTGGTCTAAATTTTTTTTTAACAGATTAAAGACATATCACAGAAACTTTAATAAAAAATTTAGAATTTTCTGAGGTATTTTCAATTTTTTATAATTTTTTCTTGATTTTTAATAAAAAATTAATTTTCAGCGCAAATTAGCATATTTTTTGGAAATTTTTACAATTTTGGAAAGCTCTTCTAATTTAATAGGGGGTCTATTCTTTGTGATTTGAATTTGGATGAAATATCATAGCTCAAATAATTGATTTAAAAAAAGTGGTCTATTTTCATAAAATGGGTCTCTAGGGCACAAATGAAGAGATTTTTCTAAAATTTTTATATTTTTGAAAAGATCTCTATTTTTTGATAGAGGTCTTTTTTCTGCATTTTGGGTTTAGGGTCCGAATTCATGTGGTATAAGTCCAATCTTGTGGACAAGGTCAAAAATCAAAATTTAAAAAAAAAGGGTATTTGATGATTAACATGCACTTATTTTTCACATGGTTCAATACATGATGTGAGTTGTCATTTGGATTATTTTATGGTTATTATTGCTCCTAACAATTGATTTTCAGATCTAACCACCTTAGGGTTTGCATAAGTTGAGTATACATTGCATATTTTGTTTGCTTGTTTGCTTGTCTTGTTCATTGGAAGGTTCGTGGCTTGCTTTCATGGAGATGCTTAACAAAAAAACAAAAATGAGGTAAAATCTACTAAGCGCATTGCTTTGGATTTGAGGTATTTTGTTACATCTCTACAATATTTAGATTTTGGGAATAAGAATGAACCTCTCATGTGTTTGGCTTGAGTGTTTACATGCTTTCATAGAACACATTTCAATTGATGCTCTTAATGGGAAATGAATGAACATAAATTTTCTTTCATACAAGTTTGTGTAAGTGAATGCTTATGTTTACACCTTAAGTAATTCTTAGTTCCAATATCAAAAATCTCATTGAGTAATTTAGGGCATGGATTCATTCCTTGTTTACATGAAGAGTTAAATGCACCACTTTGTGGACTCACTTCATGTTTACTTGGAAAGTTAAATATTCCATGGTTCAAACCCTTTTGCACTTGTGAGTAGTATTGATAAGCAATCTTAGAGTACTTTTGATTGATCTTGTTAGCTAAATTGGGTTGTTGGACTCACTTTTTTTAATCACCCATCATTCAGCCCTTTGTATGCAATCCCAACACCATATTCAGGGGATGGGTCTACCTAAAAAAGCATTAAGTGCTCCACAAATTTTTTCCCATTTTTTGCTTTCTTGATCTCATTAATGTTCTAAGGTGTGGACTCACCTCATGTTCACTTGAAGAGTTAAATTTACCACCTTTAGTGCTTTCGAATACTTTTGATATAGAATTGCTTACTTTTTATTTTTAGAAGGCCTGCTTGAGGACACATCACCTCAAGGGATGACCTTAACTCCTGTGTTCCAGTGGAGTATAAATAGCGGGTGGTGAATTGAAAGACACCTCTCTTGAGAATGAGTTAGATATCACTCTTGGCTAAGCCTCAAAGAACTTTATACCTTTGAGAAGTGAAAGAGGAGATTTGGGTTACCATCTCCCCCCGGCTGTGTGATTTTGGATTCTTCTCATCTATGGATTTGGGCGTCATGTACCTTGTGTATATCAAGGAATCCCTTTAGAAGAGCTACGTATATCCTTGTAAATAGCTTGTTAAGGTGTTGTTGTGTTCTATGTGCC
This sequence comes from Chamaecyparis obtusa, assembly GCA_027943335.1. NCBI lineage: Eukaryota > Viridiplantae > Streptophyta > Pinopsida > Cupressales > Cupressaceae > Chamaecyparis > Chamaecyparis obtusa. Next base: position 288,310 of record BSBK01006336.1, on the reverse strand, counting down.
TGCTAAAACATTTTCAAGAACATACACAAGTAGTTCTTAAGAAGTAGAAATACTAAGTCACTATTCTTGTTCATGTGCAAGGTTGCTTTGCCCCTTGCTCATTGTTTGAAGACAATTGCTTGCTTGAACTCCTTGATTGCTGTCTTATGTGATTGATCAATTTGTTGATATACTTACTTGATCTTTTAAAATAAACAAAAACTGAGTTCCCGAGTTGTCAAACTTACTATCTTGCAATCCGAAGCTGATTCTTGCCATTTTCAGTCCTCCTTGGTCAGTCTAGATCTCAGATCCTAGGTGTTATGACATGTTTCTCAACATCCAAATGAACTTAAATGATATCAATTTACACAAAATGTCTCTTGGTCTTCTTTCTTCCACATCTCTCATATCTTCCTAGTCTCCCATTTTCATCATTTCTCTTCTTCCTCTTTTCCTCTTATTATCTAGTCTACCTTCTTCTATTCATCTCTTTTGTCACTTTCACGCTTGATTCCTCCTCTTCTAGAATTCATGAGTTTCAACTATCTTTCTATAGAACCTCTCTTGAAAATGGATGATCTTGATCTCCTTGCTCAATTTGAAAAATATCATTCTTCCAATAGTTTCATTGATGATAAATTTATGACAAAAATATGAAAGAAAGCAAGTGAATCACCCACCTTTGGTAGAATCATGCTCATGATCCTCTCATGATCTCCTTCTTCCAAACATTCTTCATCATCTAAGTCTTCTCATTCTTCTTCATCTTCCAAGTCTCACCATGATTCTTCTAGACATCATTCGCATTCCTCATTATCCAAGTCTTCTTCTTCCACTAAGTCTTCATTTTCATCTTCTTCAAGATCTCGTTCCTCTTCTACTTCTCCCAAGAGTCTTACTTCTCTTCAGAAGACATACCATAATGAGCAACATGATGATACCTATGACACCTCTGTTCCTAAGAGTCCTCCTCATCGTGTGCTTAGGCTTACTAAAGGGTCATCCTATTGGATAGATTGTGATGGCGATCCCTATGATTCTGATTTTGAAAGAGACTATAATATTTTTTGTGACCAATATGATACATTTTCTATTATTAAGGAGGAGAAATTTTTCTGTGCTAATTATAAACGTAGATACTATGAGCACCTCTCCTCTAAAAATTCTCATACTGAAAAAAAAGATTACACTCTCAAGCAAGATTATGTTAATGATGAACCTTTGTCTTGTGATAGTTCCCTTCCATCCTCTACTTCATCCAATGCCCATACATCTCCTAAACCTTTTGAATCTTTCACAAATCCTTCATCCAACAAAGATCCTAATGCCTTTCATGCAATTCCCTATAGTTATCCTCAAGGGCTACCTCTTAAAGAAACTCAAGCTAACCTTCACTTGGCTGCAAATACTTTCAATAATGCTAAACCTAAAGAGCCTAAGCTTTTATGTGCTATAATGCCTACTTCAGCTGGTCCTTCACCATCTTTTCCAAAGTCTTCCATACAATTCCAACATGCTTCCTTGTCCTTAGAAGTGGCTTCATGTCAAGAGGACTCTAAAAATGATAAAGAAAAGAACATAAAGAAATATCAAGATCAAGAACCCTCCATGTCATCCAATCCTATTCATAATATCTCTCATTCATTTCATGGTTCTTTTGATCCTTTATGCCCTTCCTCATTCATTCCAACATGTCTTAAATATTCTCCTAAGCAAGATCAAGCTACTACTCACACCGTTGAGCTTATTAACAATCAAAATAACCTTACTCCACTTGCACTTTCCAAAGATGATACTTTCATTAAGGTTATTGAAAATGGTGTTGTTACTTCCAATGTTAAGCTTATTGAAAATCAAGAGAAAAATTATACACTTATGCTATCCAAAGATCCTTGTCAAGATCAAAGCCTCCCATCTTCTTGTTCTACCATTCCATGTTCACTTCCACTTTCTACTCTTCCTAAGTCTTTGCAAGCTTTGAACAATCTTATCGAAGAAGTTGCTCCTATTCAAGATGTTCATGATCCTATTGAAAATCTTAATGCTCACTCTAAAGATGCTAATGTCTTTGGTTGTTATATAGATGTTGATGAACTTATTGATTATCCTTTTGCATCTTCCACATCCATCTTTGGACCTCCTCCACCAATACTAAGGGCTTCATGTTTTCCTTCCATCTTGGGCCCTTATGTCCCTTCACTTTCCCCTCCTAACTCTCTTAATTCATCATCCATTTTGAGTCCTTACGTCCCTCCATCTCCTATCTTTCCTCAAGATCAACATAGATGCATACCCTTAATCCTTTTCATCCACCAACTCATCTAAACCAGTCATATCCTCCTTCTTCCATAAGTCCCAAGTCTTTTGGAAGTAACTTGAATGTTCAATACAAGAAAAAAAAGCAATACAAGAATCCATTAAAAATAGAAGATCACCATGTCTCCTCTAATTGACATGGAGGTATAAAGTCAAAAGAGATATCTAAGAAGAAAACTATAAGACAAGTATGGGTTCCAAAATTCATCATTGAAGATATTCTCTCTAAATCATCAAAAAGAAATGAAAAGCCTATGGCTATATGGATTCCAAAGTCTCTCTTGAAAGTCTAATGTTGAGAAACAAGTGAAGTTGACATTCAAGCTTCCAAAGGCTTCCACTTCATCTTCTTCCAAAAATATTCTTCCATTCCATGCACCTAAACCACAACCTCTGCTATCCATTCACCATATTCCTCCACGTATTCCTTCATTCACATTTCCTCCATCTTCTCACCACCCTTAAGGTGTGTGTTGATGTTGATCTTGCTTTCCTTTCATTCATTATCCTTTTATCTTCTATCTTTTTTCCTCATTTTCCTTTTCCTCCTATCTTCCAACCTCACTCGCTTTACATAAAACTTTATCCTCCATTTTTCTCTTCCATCTTCCTTTCCCTATCAACATTTTTGAGCATATCATTTTGAATCCTTGACATATCATGGTTTATCCTTTCAAGGAGCATTATCTAAAAAACTTGCCTTCTTCCAAAAATAGAAAAATTTAAAAAAAAATAAAAAAATAAAAAAAAAATGAAAAAAATCAAAAAAATTGATCTCACATTAGTCAAAGAGGGGCAAATGTATGCACCCTAAAATGGTTGCCTCGACTTTGGGCCCCATTTATTAATTTCCTGAATCAATGTTTTACAATTTTCAAATCAATTCCTTGATCAAATTGTAATTAAATCAATAATTCAAATATTTCTAAAGTTTGATCATTTCATCAATAATTTTATTTAATTTTCAGTGTGCTAAAATGTTGTCACACTTCTATGAATCATTACATCCAAGATCTCTCAAGAATGAGATTTCAAATAGTGACTCATAGCTCTCTATTCATGGAGTGCAAGGGTTTGTAATGGAGGCCCTCAGATTTGACCTATGTTTGTGCCCATGCAAGTACACCAAGAAATAAGAGATTCAAAGATGAATAGCAAATATACTAATCTCCATGATCATCAAATTATTGCATGCAAATAAAACTAGTCTAGATGATAACAATGTAAGAAATAAACTTATTCTATTGAAATGAAAGCTTTATACAATGTTAATCTATGAAATGAAACATGAATCTAAGCTATTATGTAAATGCAATATTAATCTAAACTATGGATTTCCATGAGGCATGAAAGAAGAATACAAGAAGAAAGAAGTCTCAAATATCCAAGCTCCAAATGTGCTCAAAAGCTTCTTCCAAAATTGCTCTCCAAACCTGCAGCATAACAATGGCATGAAAATTCTGGGATTTGAAATGAGAAGGAGAGGGCTCCTTATATAGGAAAATGTGGAAGAGAATGCATCCTCGAGAGCAATGTGGGATAAATCCAAAAAGAGGAAATAAAACTCATTTTTTAGAAAGTGTGGAGAGAAAAGAGATTTTATTTATTTTTAATTATTTGTTTCCCTTTTTTTCATCACAAAGAGCTTTAAGAAGATTTTTTTATTTATTTAAAAGAATGATTCTCTATTAATTAAATAAGATAACATTATTTAATTAAAAGAGAGATATCATTTTAAATAAGATAAAATCATTTAATTAAAAAAGATTTTAATTAAATAAATTTATTTCATTTAAAAGATATTTCTTTCAATTAAATAAGGTTATTTTATTTATTTAAGAGGGAATATTTCATTTAATTAAATAAAATTATTGAAAGAATCAGAAAAAAGATTTTTGTTTTGTTTTTATTTGATTTATTTCCTTTTCCATCACATATTTTGCTTTAAGTGAAGATTTTATTTATTTAAAAGAGGAATTATCTTTTAAATAAATAAGATAAGTTTATTTAATAAAAAGAAGAATATTTAATTAAATAAGATAAAATCATTCAATTAAAAAGGGTTTTAATTAAATAAGATTATTTTATTTAAGATATTTCTTTTAATTAAATAAAATTATTGATGAAATGATCAAACTTTAAAAATATTTGAATTATTGATTTAATTGCGATTTGATCAAGGAATTGATTTGAAAATTGCAAAACATTGATTCAGGAAATTGATAAATTAATAAATGGGGCCCAAAGTCTAGGTGACCATTTTAGGGTGCATACATTTGCCCCTCTTTGACTAATGTGAGATCGATTTGGGATCACATGTGGTCAAATAATGGAATTGAAATGTGAGGTCGATTTGAGATCATAAAACAATCTAGATGTGTGGTCGGCGGATGGGAACACATCAAGACAAAGATAAGCTGATTGAAAAAGACAAGGCCAACACCCCTGTAAATAGGTAATTGTCAAGTCTCAAGCAAGGTTTGATTGATAGGTTTGATAAAGCTAAATCAAGGGTTGAAGTTTGATAGGTACTGCCCCCTCGTGATCGAAATCAAAATGAGATAGAGGAGAAACAGTAAATTGATAATTTTGATCAAATCGAACTAAAGATAAGGCTCTTGATGTAAGATGAAAGATATAAGGATCACAGAACCAAGGTAGATAATCAAGAAAGATTATGCCCCAAGGTTGATTTAGAAGAAAAGAAGTGGGGTGAAAGTGAATGGAAGACAAAAATTTGGAAGAAATGAAAAGAAATGGAGAGAAAAAAGAGAATTTGCCTCAAGAAAGAGCATGCCCCAAAATCAATCAACTGTTTAAGATAAATTTTTTTGATTGAGATCATGAAAGAAGATAAGAAAATGAAGATCAAAACATGACCACAGTTGATTAAAAGTCCAAAAGAAAGATGAAGGAAACCCTCTCAAACTCATAATGCAGCCTAAAAATGCAATTTAACATGAAATCTAACAATGCAAGCTACATAAAAATGCAAAGGTGTACTTGCAATAGGGCAACTGTAACATAGGATTTTATGTTCATCATTCATTAGAGAATGTAAAGAACTTATTTTCATCATTGGGCCATTATTAATGGACATCGGAAAATCACACAATCATCACTAGTCACAAACACAACTATGAAGATATGAATGTGATTTATATCAGATTAGAATGTGGAAAGATTCTAACATGAGCATCAAAGACATAAGGGTCAAGATGATGTCAATGTTAGCTTACCTAATTTAATGTAGCAAAACCACGCTCACATCAAGGCATAGATGTCAGGATGACCATAAGAACGGTTGTGCAAACAAATAGTAAAGGATGATGCCCCAAATCTCCTAAGTGTTTCAAGGGAACAACAAGAGACACTCAAGCTATTCAAGAACACACCCACAAGCAGAAAACAAATAAAAACATGCCCCATGCCCAAATCCTCTAGCTACGCATCATGGAGAGACTTATTAGACAAGGACACTCAACAAAAATCAATAACAGTCAGCACACAAAGAAAAGATCATGACATAAATCAAGCATTAAGTGTTGTGTTTAAAAATTTAAGTGTGTTCACTAATACTGAGTTCTGAGGATAAGGATCAAATGCTTGCAAGAAGGTAAAATCTCATGACAAAACTAGATAAGACCAAACTGATAAGTGTTGAAAAACACTTGATGTCAAGGGTTGTGTTGAAAAACACAGTTGGGGTGGTGTCCTAAAGACTGACGCATCCAAGAGACCAAAGCTAACATAGTTATGACCCTTAGACAAAGACAAAGACCAATTCCAAACCAAGGCAACAAGGACAAGGCATGATGGAGAAAGGCTAAGCATCGAGGACGCATGCTAAGAAACAAGGGTGCAAAGGCCTCAAGTAGCGCCCGTTTCCAAGTTTTCACCACTTGGATTTTTTTTATTTTTTTATTTTTTTGATATTTTGAATTTTTTTATTTTTTTGTATTTTTGGAATATATAATTTTTTTTGAGATACATCAAAGCATCTATTACTAGATTTTCACTAAGATGATCATTTTTTTAGGACATTTTTTTATTTTTAGGATTTTTAACAATATATAATTTTTTTGGAATTTTTTCAAGATCAATAAGATATGTACAAAGGATGCCCCCAGACAGAATGGGCATCAAACTACCAAGCAAGATCACATCGTGTAGTCCCAATGTCTAGGAAGGTGAAGGACAAAAGGGAATAGCAAGTTGGTGGAAGAGATGGAAGACAAGAGAATGAAAAAAAAAAATCTTCAAGGGAAAACTCCTCAAGAGTATCCAAGCTAGGGAAAAATTATCATGTAAAGCACGTTTAGACAAGCAATGAAAGGCCAGCATATGATAAGTCACAAAAGCATCATGCAAAAGAAGGAAAGGATGCAGTCCAAAGGAGTAGACATGTCAAGAGGCTTCATAGCATCGTGTTTACTCTTTTTTATTAGATCAAGACCAAAGGGGAAAAGGATAACGAAAGGCTATAATGAATGGAGGAAAATGAAGGCTAAACATGAATGGAATAAAAGCAAGATCATCATAAGATAGCTCACAAGATAGCCAAATGTTTGTGTATAGCTCAACATTGTCAAGATCAAAGAGAGAAGACGAAATGAATGAAATATGTAGAAGAACTACGCATAATGCTTGATTGCCAGGTTTTCATCATGGTACTTATCCAAGGTGCCACAAAGGAGTGGTTTTCACCATAGGACAAATTTATTTCTCTTTACTTTTGCTACCAAGGCACCTTTTTCCAGGTTTCCACCAAGGCACATTTTCAATTTTTTTCATTTTTTTCATTTTTTCTATTTTTGGAAGAAGGCAAGATTTTTAGATAATGCTCCTTGAAAAGATAAACCATGATATGCCAAGGATTCAAAATGATATGCTCAAAAATGCTGATAGGGAAAGGAAGATGGAAGAGAAAAATAGAGGATAAGGTTTTATGTAAAGCGAGTGAGGTTGGAAGATAGGAGGAAAAGGCAAATGAGAAAAAATGATAGAAGATAGAAGGATAATGAAGGAAAGGAAGGAATGATCAACATCAACACACACCTTGAAGGGTGGCAAGAAGATGGAGGAAATATGAATGAAGGAATACGTGGAGGAATATGCTGAATGGATAGCAGAGGTTGCAGTTTAGGCGCATGGAATGGAAGATTGTTTTTGGAAGAAGATGAAGTGGAAGCCTTTGGAAGCTTGAATGTCAACTTCACTTGTTTCTCAACATTAAACTCTTTCAAGAGAGACTTTGGAATCCATATAGCCATAGGATTTTCATTTCTTTTTGATGATTTAGAGAGAATATCTTCAATGATGGATTTTGGAACCCATACTTGTCTTATAGTTTTCTTCTTAGATATCTCTTTTGACTTTATACCTCCATGTCGATTAGAGGAGACATGGTGATCTTCTTTTTTTGATGGATTCTTGTATTGATTCTTTTTCTTGTATTGAACATTCAAGTTACTTCCAAAAGACTTGGGACTTATGGAAGAAGCAAGATATGATTGGTTTAGATGAGTTGGTGGATGAAAAGGATTCAAGGGTATGCATCTATGTTGATCTTGAGGAAAGATAGGAGATGGAGGGATGTAAGGACCCAAAATGGATGACAAATTAAGAGAGTTAGGAGCCAAAAATGTGTGCTAAAATGTTGTCACACTTCTATGAATCATTACATCCAAGATCTCTCAAGAATGAGATTTCAAATAGCGACTCATAGCTCTTTATTCATGGAGTGCAAGGGTTTGTAATGGAGGCCTTCAGATTTGACCTATGTTTGTGCCCATGCAAGTACACCAAGAAATGAGAGATTCAAAGATGATTAGCAAGCATGCTAATCTCCATGATCATTAAGTTATTGCATGCAAATGAAACTAGTCTAGATGATAACAATGCAAGAAATAAACTTATTCTATTGAAATGAAAGCTTTATACAATGTTAATCTATGAAATGAAACATGAATCTAAGCTATTATGTAAATGCAATATTAATCTAAACTATGGATTTCCATGAGGCATGAGAGAAGAAGACAAGAAGAAAGAAGTCTCAAATATCCAAGCTCCAAATGTGCTCAAAAGCTTCTTCCAAAATTGCTCTCCAAACCTGTAGCATAACAATAACATGAAAATTCTGGGATTTGAAATGAGAAGGAGAGGGCTCCTTATATAGGAAAATGTGGAAGAGAATGCATTCTCAAGAGCAATGTGGGATAAATCCAAAAAAGGAAATAAAGCTCATTTTTTAGAAAGTGTGGAGAGAAAAGGGATTTTATTTATTTTTAATTATTTGTTTCCCTTTTTTCATCACAAAGAGCTTTAAGAAGAACTTTTGTATTTATTTAAAAGAATGATTCTCTATTAATTAAATAAGATAACATTATTTAATTAAAAGAGAGATATCATTCTAAATAAGATAAAATCATTTAATTAAAAAAAATTTTAATTAAATAAATTTATTTCATTTAAAAGATATTTCTTTCAATTAAATAAGGTTATTTTATTTATTTAAGAGGGAATATTTCATTTAATTAAATAAAATTATTGAAAGAATCAGGAAAATGATTTTTGTTTTGTTTTTATTTGATTTATTTCCTTTTCCATCACAGATTTTGCTTTAAGTGGGGATTTCATTTATTTAAAAGAGGAATTATCTTTTAAATAAATAAGATAAGTTTATTTAATAAAAAGAGGAATATTTAATTAAATAAGATAAAATCATTCAATTAAAAGAGGTTTTAATTAAATAAGATTATTTTATTTAAGATATTTCTTTTAATTAAATAAGCCTATTTTATTTATTTAAAAGAGAATATTTCTTTTAATTAAATAAAATTATTGATGAAATGATCAAATCTTAGAAATATTTGAATTATTGATTTAATTGCGATTTGATCAAAGAATTGATTTGAAAATTGCAAAACATTGATTCAAGAAATTGATAAATTAATAAATGGGGCCCAAAGTCTAGGCGACCATTTTAGGTGCAGTCAAGGTGAATTTTGAAGAAGCTCCCATAAAGAAATCTTTGCAGGGGTATTTTGCAATTGGTTTATCAAATCATACTCCTTGCTAGGAAGACAGGGTGGAGGAGGAAGAATGGGTTGGGAAGGTGGTAAAGAAGTAGAAACCACCGGATTAGGTTGAAGGTTATTCCTTGTATGATAAGTGTGAGCTATCAAATCTTGAGCATTTAAAGACTCCATAGGTTTACCTCTGATAGTAATGCGAGGACTACCTTTGACAGTCAACAAGGGTTTTGGATAAACCATGTTAGTTGTCTCAACACTAAAAATAGATTCAAAAGGAAGAAAAAAAGATATCCTAGGAGGAGATGAGGTAGGATCTTGATTCTCCATAAGATCATCACTAATAGGGAGATCATTAGGGAATTTATATCATTCTCTACTAATGCCTCATCACTAGAAGGAATCCCAAATGGAGGTAAAGCATTTATAATATCATCTTGTTTCGCTAAAATTTCTGCATGTGTGTTAGAAAAAGAGTTATCATTATGTATAAATATGTCATCCATTAATAAATCACCCTCTTGTATCAAAGATTCTTCATGAGGAGGGGATAAATCAATGTCTTTATCCAAGGGATCATCCCAAAAAGTAGAATCATCCACAATGGTTTCATGAGGAAGAGAATAACCAACATCGAAATCCAAAGGTTCATCCCAAATAGGAGGATTATCATCCCTATCCATAAAGTGCATTGTAGGATCATTAAAACTCACTAAATATTTATCCCTAAAGGGGAAAGAAGGTAAATTATACTCTAAAGTAGGCTCATAGAAAAAACATATATTAGGAGAAGAATTAACGTCAATCCCTAACTCATCTTTGTAAAGGTCAATTGAAGAGGTTGTGGAGGAGGGTGAAATAGGAATAGGATCAATGGAGATCTCATTCAAACAATTTTCATCCTCACTTCCATGTACCTCATTAAGCGATCTATCATCTTTTGTAAGAAAGACATCATCAAAGTATTCAAAACAAAAATCATACATGTTGAACACAAAGTAATACTACAAGCATGAAAGATGTAAATAGTTTTGTATTTTGAAAGAAATTTTGCAATTTTTTTTTTTTTGTATTTTTGAAATATAGATGCAAGTAATCTAATTAGCATGCAAGATTTAACATAAAAGACAAATCTAACATAAACAATATAATATAAAAGGAAATCTAACACCACAAAACATAATAGGGCATATAATTCCATAAAAGAAAGGAGAGTAACTACGTCGGGTTCACCAAAATGTATAGGATAAAATATGGATGGGGTCCTAGAATAATGGTTTGCACATAAAAGAGATCCCGAAACTAATATTTTACACATACATTTGAATTGTAAGGGGATGGAATGTAAATCTAGAAAATGCTTGAAATCAGATAAAATAAGATACATACCTCATGATGAAATTAATTTGGAAATACCTATTTTCTAGTGTTTGTGTACAGTTTCGGGGAATTCTGCAACTTGTCCTGGACTGGAAATG
>BSBK01006336.1:212500-272500 GCA_027943335.1 Chamaecyparis obtusa | reverse complement strand
ATAAAGTTTAAAAATTATCTCATAAGGTTAAACGTAGAACCATAAAGATACAATTTCATAAATGTAGAACCATAAAGATAAAATTTCATCACTTGAGAAAGATAAGGCACTGGTCTGTTATTAATCTCTAGAATTTGGTTAGCATTTGTATTCATAAAGAATTCATTCAATTACAAGCAATACATTATTATCAAGCATTCTTTCAAAATAAATTTTATTAAAGAATTCTTACAACATTTAATTATTCAGAAGTTGTGATATTCATAATTTGATCTATCTCAAGAATTAACTTTCCATCTTGAGAGATGAACCAAGTTTATAATACATTTCTATCTTCTATAAAAATCCTTGAACCTAGATAATAGGTTAAGGTATAGGCCCACACGCCTCGGTTCTGGAGAGCCTAAAGTGTAGGGGAGGATGATCATAATCAATCACTCTTGTTCATTGTCCAAATTAGTTGGAAAATCCAAGCATTGAGTAGGCAAGCTCATAAAATTTCCAATCCATTGATTTGGGAACCAAAAAGGCCCTTTCCTTCTTTAGGAGGAAGAATGGAAGGAACCTCACTAGTTTGAGAGATACTATCAGCTAAATTATTATAAGATATAGGAGGTGGAACATAAGCATATATAGGAGGTGTAGGGATACATTTGATTCTAGGAAAAGGAGTTGGAACATCCATAGGATTTCTAAGCTCATAAATATTTTTCATTTTGTATTTATGATATGATCAAAAGAGATTACCTTCACAAGATTGAATTGGTTGAGGCATAGAAGGCCAAAAGAAGTCCAAGTAGACTCTCGAAGTACTAAAAGTTGATAGAGACTATGATTAACAGTGATGATTTCTCTATTGTGGGGAAATTTAAAACACTTATGGATATGAGAGGTTACAAATTTTAAGGAAGTAAGCCATGAAATACCAAGTTTAACTTGAAATTGATCAGAAGTGGGGATGACAAAAAGGTGACATCTAAAGTTTTACCGCCAAATTCTATGGGGATTGAAATAGACCCATGGGTAGGATAAGTGAAACCATTGTAACTTTGAATCATTACATCAGATTTGTCATAGAAGTCACATTTCAATTATCTATTATAAACAAATTCTTTAGTTATCACATTCACTATGCAAGTAGGGTCAATAAGAACACCGCAAGAATAGAGATCATTAACCTTTGCAATAATGTAAACATGACTATGAGGTGATTTAATCATCTCACTAGGATCAAAGGTAATGCAAAGCTCAACTTTAGGTTTGTCTTTAGGTTCAAATTTTGATTGATTAATAAGATTAAAAATGTTATTGGCTTCAACACACTTATCATCATAGTCAACAACATGGGTGGAAGAAGGTAAATAATGGGTAGGTTCAATGGTATTGGTTGAATGATATGGAGAAGGATTGGTATAGATTTGTAAGTTTTGGTTGGAGGGTGCTACACATTTATTTCCTTGATCATTAACACCCTCAATAGATACAGTATTAGAATCAATTAGGTCCTAAATAAAAAAATTCAAATGGAAACACTTTTCAGTATCATGAATGGTTTGACAATGGTATTGACAAAAAGATTTGTGCTTAAAGGATTTGGGAAAAGGTTTGGATGTGTCAATAGGTTTAATAGCAGGAAGAGTAACACTTTATCATTAATCAAATTCAACATCACATTATGCAAAGATTCAGAAAGCTAAGTAAATTATGAGAAGGTGTAAATATAGATGACAAAGGAGCCACACCTTTGTATGTGGTTGCCACTTGCTCAACATTGTTGTATATGAATCATTAATTTTGATGAAGTTCTTTGGTTTCTAAAACTTGTTATAGGTTTGGGATGTGGCATAAATCTTATCAATTGGAGCCATTAGAGTGGTTCTCTCAAATTGACTCACTTGAAGCTGATAATTATGAATCACTACACACAATTGAGTAAAAGAAGAAAATTCAGAAAGAAAAATATTATCTCTAATAGTTTTTTATAAATTAGAAATGAAAATAAATTACACATTAATATCAGGCATAGGATAAGAAATTTGAGCATGCAAATGCTTAAATATACCAATGAAATTAGTCACTTTTTCTTTAAATTCTTTTTTACAATGCATTAAATTAGTCAAAGAAATCTTAGGATCAATATTGTTTTGAAATTATTGGATGAAATCATTAGAAATAGTTTGAAATGGTTCAATAGAATAAGGAGACAAAGAACAATACCATTGCAATGCTTTATCTTACAAGGTTCTAGTAAACAACTTATGGACATGAACCTATGATCATGAGAGAAATCACTACACAATGTTTGAAAGGTTTTGACATGGGTCAAATGATCAGCTTTACCATTATAAGTCTCTAGGTGAGGAATCTCCATGTATTGGGGTATAACAACACAAATGATATCTAAAAAAAAAGGACTAGAAATGTCACAAGTAGGAATGTTGAACTTGGATTGGGTCATGGAAATAATTTTTGTTAGAAGTATTAAAAGAATGGAAATAAGATCAAGAAGATAATCCAAGAAAGTGAAGTGCAAGAAGGAGTTTACCATAAACCAAATATGAGAGAGTTTCAAAATCAATCACCAAAACAAGAGAAAACTCCAAGAATCCCAACAAGAGCCAAGATATTTTTGTAAGGGGAAAAGCAAAGAAAAACCCCTTTGTGTATTATGAATTAGGCATGAAAATCCTAAAGACAGAGAGATAGAATATGAGCAATAAGATCAATAGAATAGTGATAGAACTAGCAGGAGAGAAATTATGTGTAGGAAATGTGAGAAAATTGTATCAAGGGTGTGGAGAAGCATCTCTTGAGTAGAGATAAGTGAAGGAGTTTGCATGTAACTCCCATGTGTATGAGTACCACATTCATACTAAGTGTGTGCCAAGTGTGAGCATCCTCATAAGGAGGAATACACTATTTTCCTTATTAAAGGAATTACAAAATATGAGTTGTCCTCCCACTTGGACTAGAGGACAAAATTACATGTAGAGATTACTATAGGAATATCCTAAAATAAATAAAAGGAGGATACCTTGGTTTATCCTCAAATTAAATAAAACAACCAAGGAAAGATTACTAATTCTAACACCCCACCTTTAATCTTTACTTGGGGTGATTGCATCAATGGGCATAAAACCCATTTTTTTGCAATGAAATTTAATTTTTTCTCTAGAAAGAGGCTTTGTCAAAATATCTGCAACTTGATCTTCACCCTCGCAATAGATGAGGGACACTTTCTTTTCTTCAATGTTTTCTCTAATGAAGTGGTGGTGGAGAGAAATGTGCTTTGACTTTGCATGGAAAACCATATTCTTTGCCAAGGCTATTGCACTTTGATTGTCACAATATAATGGTGTAGGTTCTTGTTGAGGTAGACCCAAATCTTCAAGTATTCTTCTAAGCCATAAAGCTTCTTTAGAGGCATGAGTACAAATTTTGTATTCAGCTTTTGTAGAACATAGAGAAACGTATTGATCCTTTTTACTTTTCCAAGATATAGCACATGAATCAAGAGAAAAACAATACCCACAAGTAGATTTACCATCATTGGGGTCTCCACCTAAATTTGAATCAGTGAAACCTTTTAAAGAAAAATCAAAATTTGCATCATAAAATAATCCTAAGTTAATAGTACCTTTAATGTATCATAATATTCTTTTAGCAATTTTGAAGTGTGTTTGTTGAGGTTTGGACATGAATCTTGAAACTAAACCAACACTAAAAGACATATCAAGTCTAGTGAGAGTTTGATCATTTAAACTACCTACAAGTTCTCTATAAGGAGTAGCATCTATAGGTGGAGATTCCATATCTATTATTAACTTAGTTCCTAGTTCACATGGAATTGAAACATGGTTAGCATCATTCATATTAAATCTATCTAGAAGATCTTTGGCATATTTACTTTGATAAATAAAAATACCCTTAGGGGTTTTCCAAATTTGCATTCCTAGGAAATAATGTAAAAGTTCTAAATCAATCATTTGAAATTTTTGGTTAAGTTGGAAATTAATATAAGAAATTAAATGGTTAGAACTAGAAGTAAGAATCAAATCATCAACATAAAGAATGATAATAACAATGTCATCTTCATTATGCTTGATATACAAGTTAGGATCATTTTTACTTGTTTCAAAACCTTGAGAAGTAAAGAAAGCATTAACTTTGGAATACCACTCTCTAGGAGATTTCTTTAAACCATAAATAGATTTATTTAGTTTTCATACTAGATCTTCATGACCTTCTTCAATAAAACCGGGAGGTTGGGACATATAAATTTCTTCATGCAAGTCACCATTTAAAAAAACACTTTTAACATCCATTTGGTGAATAGGCTAATTCATTTTAGAAGCTAAAGAAAGAATAACTTTAATGGTAGGCATTTTTGCAACAGGGGAAAAGGTCTCATTATAATCTAATCCTTCAATTTGAGAGAAACCTCTTGGTACTAACCTAGCTTTAAACTTACTAATCTCATTATTGGCATTCAATTTATTTTTATATAACCATTTTCATGAAACTAGATTTTTACCATGAGATAAGGGAACTAAATTCCAAGTATTATTAGAAATTAAAGTGTCATATTCTTCTTGCATAGTATTTTGCTAAAAAGGTTTATTTTTAGCTTGAGAAAAGGTTTGAGGATCATTAGAGTTCATAAGAGAAGACATTAAAGCATAATTACAATAATTAACTCTCCTAGGTCTAAGATCACCCATTCTAGAAATATAATCATCACCTTCATTAAGTAAATCTTTAAACCATTTAGGATTTCTCTTATAATTAACATAAATATCACTATGAGGAGTATCATTATCATCATGACCAATATTATCACTATGAAGAGTAGATATGTTATTACCATCATCATCATCATCATTAGTATTACTAGTAGTAATATAAATATATGCATTAGGAGTAGGGTTTATAATAGGAGGTTGGTCTTACACAATCTCAATAGTTTCTCCTTTAAATTCATTATCTTTGACCTTGGAACAATCATGGACTTCATTTTATGCAATGAAAACATCTCTTGTAATATGCACCTTGTTAGTAGTAGGATCATAAACTCTATAACCTTTAGTAAATTTATCATACCCAATAAAAATAAATGGAGAAAATTTAGAATCAAGTTTTTGCCTTTTTTGTTTGGGTGTGTGAACATAAGCCATAGATCCAAAGATTCTCAAATGTTGTAAATTTGGTTTTCTACTGGACCACGCTTGCTCAGGAGTTATATCTTGCAAAGATTTAGTAGGAGTTCTATTAAGAATATAAGTTGCACAAGCCATTTCTTCAGCCCATAACTTGTAAGAAATATTTTTTGCATGCAACATACATCTAACCATTTTCACAATAGTTCTATGCTTCCTTTCCACCACACCATTTTTTTGTGGTGTATAAGGAATAGTAAGCTAATGTTTTATACCAACAGATCTCAAATAAGAAAAAAATGCATTGTTAACATATTTAGTACCATTATTTATTCTAAGAATTTTAAGCTTAGAACCTAGTTGCCTTTCCAAAAACATATGAAATTCAAAAAATATATCAAGAACTTGATCTTTACTATGCAAGAAATAGATCCAAATTATTCTAGTAAAGACATCAAAAAAGTTAAGAGAATACTTTGAAACTTGAATGGAGGTGTTCTCCATTGGTCCCAAAAGGTCACTATGAATCAAATGTAACTTATGATATGCCCTCCATGAAGTACCATGAGGAAAGGGCTCTCTTTTCATTTTTCCACTCATGCACCCTGTGCATATAATTTTAGATGGAACAATATGTGGTAATCCTCCAACCATGTTAGATTTGAGCAATCAAGAAATATAATCAGAATTCAAATGGCCAAGCCTTTCATGCCATACATTGAAATCAATATTAACTTTCAAAGAGTACCTTGATGAGGCAAACTCATAAAACTTAAACAAATTATCATGATCCAACTTAGCATTAGCAACAACATGATCATTATTAGGATCAATAATGTAACACATGTCCTTATGAAATTCAACTTTGTAATCTTGACATAACTGAGCTACTGAAAGAAGATTGGATTTAAACTCAGGAACATAAAGAACATTATGTAATTTTCCATTTGGAACATTAACATCACCAAATCCATCAACTTTGCAACTATGATTATTATCTAATTGAATAGGAATATTTTTTTTATCAGGTTGCAAAGAATCAAACACTTCTCAGATGTAACATGGTGAGAAGCCCCACTATCAATAATCCATTCTAATGCATGAGAAGCATTAAAAAAGCAGTAAAAACACAACGATATTAATTACCTTGAGATTTGAAATTATTTTGATTATTGTTATTCATAGGCTTCTTATCATTTTTCTTTTTAAAACAAACATTATTTAGGTGACCATATTTGCCACAATAAGTACAATGAGGTTTCTTATTTTGTTGATTATTATAATTATTATTATTGTGATTATCATTATTGTTATATGAGGGCCTAGAGTTAAATCTATTGTTATTATGATTATTATTGTTATGAGGATTATTATTGTTATGATGATTATAATTACAACAATTATGATTATTATGAGAATAATTATGATTATGAGATATATTATTTTGATTTTGATGCTTAGACACAAAAGCATGTTCAGAAGCTCTAAGAGTACCAAATTGCAATAACTTAGCTTCCTCCTGACATAAAAGATTTTGAAATATGCCATAAGTTAACTAAGGAGCTAAGGTAGGAATAGCAAGTTGCAAATGAATGTCGGTAATAAATTGTTGAAACTCTTTAGGAAGACACTTCTTGAGAATAATAGTAATTAATCTAATATCACTTAAAGTAACATTCAAACCATTTAATTGAGTTTTAATAGCATCAAATTTAAGTAAAAATTCATCCATGGATTTAAAGTCAATATACCTTAAGGTCTTTCAAGTTGTCTTGGAGTTGAATCTTATGTGATTCGGTGGAGATATCATAGGTTTATTGCAAGATGGTCCATGCTTGATGGGATTTGGTGCAATGTCCAATCAAGACATATAAGTCAGGAATAATCGAAAGACCAATTAGTCCAAGGGCTTCTTCATTTTTAACTTACCATGCATCTTTGTCCGTCTGAGAAGTAGTGGCAGATGGTTCAATAGAAGCATTTGTAGCAACTTGGAGTAAATGTTTAAAATGAAATATAAAGGAGATGTGTGTTTTCCATTGGTGATAGTTAGAGCTATTTAACTTGATTTTCAGAATTAGGGTAGTCATGACTAACTAATTAAATGATAAGATTAACTTGAACAAAGTGAACTACAAATAATATCTAATGTTAAAGAACAAGGAAAATGATTTACTCTAAGGTTAAATATGCTTTTGAATAAAACAAATTGAATTTTAAAAAAATTAACATTTTATTAAATGTTCTAAAATAGAGAAAGTAAAGTGATTAAAATTAAAATTAAGGGTGAAAACGTGAATAAACAAGTATTAGAGATAATGTATTAAGGTTAATTTAGCTTTGTTTACGCAAATTGATAGAAACAAAAATAAATTTTAAATCAAATGCTATTGTTAAATATAAACTAGAATAGATTTGATTAATTTAATTTTGAAATTAACAATGTGAATTAAATGTGAATCAAATTAACTTTCAAATTTTAAACAAACAAATTTTAAAATCAAACTAATATTTAAAATTAATATCAAACTAATTTTCAAATTTAAACAATTTTAATCAATTTAATTGAAAGGATTAGTGAATTTAATTTTAATCAATTTAAACAGTCAAAGTGAAAGAATCAATCAAAGAAACATGAATACTAGGCTGTAAATAGAAAAACACTGAATTAACACAGAGGAATCAACAAAAGACCAGACCAGTAATGCCAAGTTTAGATTTGGTGAACCAGACTGCAGTGAAAATGCAGAGGTCTTGCCTGTTGAAAGTTAAGAAATAGCAAACACAAAGAGGAGTTTCACGCAGCCAAGGATAATTTTAGACTTATGTTATATGATGAGACTAAAAGATGTTGAAATATGCTGGGCACTTATGCTATATAGAATGCACACTATGTCTTTTCTGCGCCAAGGAAGAAGGTCACTTTATGTGCCAAGAAGAGCACAAAGTCTGCAGAGTGAAGAAGGGCTGCACAAGGAATAGCTAGTTGCGCCAAAACAAAAGAAGGATGCACCAAAACAAGTGAAGGAAGCTAAAAGGGTTAAGGTTGCACCATAACAAGTGAAGGAAGCTAAAAGGGTTAAGGCTGCGAACAAAGAAAGGAAAACATGGAGGAGGGAGCTTGCACACAGTAAAGAAATGATGAGCACAAAACAAAGGAAGCTCAAAAGGAAGTTCATATGCTGCACACAAAACAAAGGAAGTTTATATGTTGCACACAAAACAAAGGAAGATCCAATATATGAAGATTGAAAGATGTGAAATTGAATGATAAACAAAATAATATATAAATGAATGATAAACAGAAAAAAAAAGTTATAACAGAGATTAGATTTAATAGCAGATTTTAAAAGATAAGAAAAGTTTAAGGATATAAGGAATATTTGATGGGAATGGATTGATTTAAAACAACAAAAATAGAATGATAAAATGTTAACCAAATAGATAGTTTTATTTTAACTAGCAAATAAAATGTTATTATAGAGAGTTATTTGCAATGCACTCTGATGAAAGTTATATAATAATAGATTTAATAGTAGAAACAATAGCAGATAAAAAGATTAGTATTAATAATGTGAAATTAGTAGCAAAGAAAAAATAGATTATAATGAAAAAATAAACAACATACGAATGATTTGAATAGCAGATAGAATGAAATGAATAAACAATAGATTAAAATGGATTTGACAGTAAATGAAATATAAATTGAGAATGAAATAACAGAGATAAATATTATGAAATCGACAAGAAAGTTAGATTTAAATTGAGCTAAAGCAAATGAGAAATGCCTTCAAGAAACAAAGGTAAAATATCCTGCATGCAAGGGATTAGAAATAAGAAGAAATGGAGTTAGGCCTGCAACAAAATGAAATAGCCTACATGCACACAATTTTTTAGAAAAATGAAATGAATTGTTAGATGAAACTTGCAAGAAATATTAGATTACTGCTTGCAAAAAAAACCACTTGAAATGAAGAAAGATGAGTTGGGTTTGGTGGTGAACCGACCAAACCGAAACAAAATCTAAAAACTAAGTTACTCTCTGGTGGCAAGCCTTCCTAAGAGGGTTAGAGAGAAAAAAAAATTATGAAATAAATAAGTTAGAGCTGCAAAAAAATATTAGATCTATAAAAGAAACTTGAAAAAGCTTGCTCCTTTGAATGTCACCTTCCTACAAAACATTTAAACAAGGATTAGTAGCTCTGATACCATGTTAGAAGTATTAAAAGAATGGAAACAAGATCAAGAAGATAATCCAAGAAAGTGAAGTGCAAGAAGGAGTTTACCATAAACCAAATATGAGAGAGTTGCAAGATCAATCACCAAAACAAGAGAAAACTCGAAGAATCCAAACAAGATCTAAGAGATTTTTGTAAGGGGAAAAGCAAAGAAAAACTCCTTTGTGTATTATGAATGAGACATGAAAAGCCTAAAGAGAGAGAGAGATACAATATGAGCAAGAAGCTCAATACAATAGTGATAGAACTAGTAGGAGGGAAATTGTGTGTAGGAAATGTGAGAAAATTGTATCAAGTGTGTGGAGAAGAATCTCTTAAGTAGAGATGAGTGAAGGAGTTTGCATGTAACTCCCATGTGTATGAGTGCCACATTCATACTAAGTGTGTGCCAAGTGTGAGCATCATCATAAGGAGGAATAAACTATTTTCCTTATTAAAGAAATTACAAAATATGAGTTGTCCTCCCACTTGGACTAGAGGACAAAATTACATGTAGAGATTCCTATAGGAATATCCTAAAATAAATAAAAGAAGGATACCTTGGTTTATCCTCAAATTAAATAAAACAACCAAGGAAATATTACTAATTCTAACAATTTTTTATTGCAAGGAAGACATGGTTTGAGCCAGGATAACAATAGTAGAGTTGATAGAAAGAGTGGTAGGAGATATGCGTGAAAGTTTTGGAGTATTATGAGAAATGGAGAGAATAGTAGAGTGTGAAAAAGGAACACTATTGTAAGTGGGTATTGATGAAGTTAAATAAAAACATGGAACACTAGAAGAAATAGTGGGAACAATAGGATTAGGAATGCTAACATGTGTAGGGTTGAGTTTTTCAATGGAAGTAGTGATAATGAGTGGAGCATAGGTGGACACACTGAGAATGGAGGTAGAAATAGGCACAGAGGTGTATGGAACCTATCTCTTGGGAACAATCTCTAATAGGCTTGACATTGTTATTAATGAGACGAGGGATACTAAACAATATATTAACACCATGTTCATCATTATGAATTATCTTCCTCAAACCTTCTACAATGGATATGACCTCAAGATTAGAGTTTTCTTCTCCTAACCATTGCTCAAATTTTTTGAAGTCAGGGGAAATTTTTTGAACTTGCATAACAGGGACTCTTAAGGCCTCATATTCATCACAAGAAGAGTGGGAAGATTTTTTCTCAATAATAGGATTAATGTCATTGGTAGGCATGTTGGTCTCATCAAGATTCCTAGGAAAAATAGAGGACTCAAGATCAAAGGCACCCATAAGTCTCGGCTTCTCCTAATCACAATTCTATAGTTAAGACTCAATGTAATAGAAATCATGCACAAAAGAATGAAAGAGAGATAGATATAATTCTAATATAAAGATATATGCAAATCAAATTAAGAAAAATAGAAAATTTAATGAAAAACACATCTAACCATCAAATGGAGAAAAATCTAATGTAAAATATGAAAAATAGATCTAGATATGCAAAGAGGATCTAACTACCAAAATGAAATGTAGAAAATAAGCGATGTAAGTAGTGATTAATGAAATGCATACAAAGTAGATATAAACACCAAATTAGAATAGAAATTTAATGCATTGGGTTCACCAAAAAAATTACATAAAGAAAAGGGAAGTAATGTGTAAATGGGTAAATCAATTCTCCTTTTCATGTATTACACATTTCAGAAGGAAGATGCCCCTCTAGGTTCAAGAGGAGACTCAAACACTTAGTGAGATAGTGATCCTTCTCTAAAATATGTGATTGATGAAAATAGAAATGATTAAATGGAGTAATGTAAATGATTAATTAGACAAGTTAATAAAAAACTATAAATAACAAACTGATACAGATTGTCAGAGAGATGAAATATATAGAAATGGAAACCAGAAAGTAGATTTGACCTATGGCTGAAATATGGGATCAAAATGTAGGGTACATGATGGAAATAGAGACATGTACCTAGGACATGATGAAAATGGCGACTTGTACTAGGTGTTTTTGACTGAATTTTCTAGGGATCATCGACTAATAGTTCTCGATATTTTTAGATCTTGTTTTATGGTTCGTAACCTTCTCTTACACATAGAAAAATGGGGAAAAGGTTGTCTAAAGCGGTTTTCATTGGTCAAACCATTGTTTAGAAATCAAACTAGAAAATGAAATGAAATTTCATAAAGTATGTAAAAAGGTAAATGATTGATTCACCTTGCATAAACCCTCATGGACAGATGTATAAATCACTCATACCCATGAAGATGATTGAATGTACTTGAAATCTAAAGAGTTGACCTTGGAATGTGATGTAGAATCAAGGATACCCTCACAAATACATAGATCTATGAATGCTACTCCTAGATCTTTAATGTAGATATGCTTGATAATCAATTGCAATAAAGGAGAGAGAATGTGAATAGAAGGATCTTCTTTCTTTATTGAGAATTCCTCTACTTGGACATCATGGGAAAGAAATTTTCTTCAATTAGAGAAGATTGCCTTTGAATTTAATGATCTTGAATAATTAGAGACTTGGAGAAACTTGACCTTGCATTATTGCCTTCAAATCTTGAATCCAATTTCTTAATTTGTCTTGATTGATTGAAAAATGGGGAGATATAAAGTGTTTTTATAGTTAATTCATCATTTTGGGGTTAAAAAATTATCTAGGCTGACCACAAAATCAAATCTCCCACTAATACCTCAACATCAGGCCTTTGATTAAATATGGGCATCGATCTTGTAGGACATGATGCCATTGGTGACATTTCCTAAGGAAATGGCACCATTGGTGTCATGTACCCTAGAGAATGGACCAAAAATTGAATGGGATGTCAGGATAGGTGAAAAGATGCAAGGGAAGAAGAACATGTTTCTAGGATCAAGTATAATGGGCATTCAGACCTCAAAATCACCAAAATGGTATCTAATAGGTCCTAATAAAGAATCCAATCATGGGTGCTAAATTTTTAGGATGGTACAATCCTTATTCCTGGTGATGAGAACCATGGTGGTGTAGCTTGTTTCTTACCTAACTTGGGATGCCATAATTTTTGAGTTATGTGGACTCACTATTATCTTGGGGATCTGGATCCAAGATTGATTCTTTTATGATGTTCCCTGACTATTCTCATGTTATGATTTTATATGGGAATTATGAGATGCATTTGTTTATAGTACTTTCTGTGTTTATTTCTAATTCCACTACTGATGTTATGATAGTACCTTGGTTATTTTATATTTGTGGATATTTTGATTATGTACATCTTATTGTGATTCCATGAGATTCATTAATAGCTATTCCGGTGGTTATTGATATGTTTGGTTGACTCATTGAGGTATGTTCTAGTGGTCACTAGATTATGATCATTTACCATGTTTACAATGTTATTATGATGCTATTATGGTTTATCTGTGGTATCATGCTTTATCATGCATATGGATACATTATTTGGATTTTTCATTGATATATGATTAAATGCCATAAAATGACTATTTAATGTTTAATTATAATGAAATGTACATTAAGGATTAAATATGGAATGACTAGTGTCGTGACATTCTAATATATACGAATGATCAGATCACTACAGTATCACTATTCCATTAAGTGTACTTTGATTATTATATGCATGTGCTTAGGCTATATATTATGTGGGGTTGCACTTAATGTGTGCATGTTTTAGTGAACACGTACCAAACACCATTTCACCTGAGATGCATGTTTGAGTGTGTCTTTACCTGGCAGTGGCATAGGAGATAGTCAGATTGGCCATTTTGCATATTTAGCCAATATCATTTCTAGATGGAATGATGTATCTGATTTGCATTATTACCTTTTGATTGCTAGTTAGGAAAGAGCCTAGATTTCATTATTTGTGTTTCAACCGATATCTTGTTGGAATTAGGAGAGATAGGTAATGAGAGGGGAGGGGTGAATCAGTGCCTTCAAAAACTTTACTTGTAAACCTTTTTGATATATAACTGTAAACAGTAATAACCGACCAAAACAACTTGAATCTAACTGCATGTATCAATAATTCATTTAACTTATGAAAGTAAAAAACATGAAATCAATATGAAAATCACATGACACAAGTATTTTGGTAACGTAGAAACCCTTGTTAGAAGGTAAAAACTGCGATGGGGATGACACCCACAAATTCTTCACTACTGCAGATAGAAAAGGTTTGCCTGTTAGGGCTATAAGTTTTGATCACTTCTGATGATCTCACCTTGTTAGGAGTGACATGTTAGATCAGCTAGATCTACCTATTTATAAGATTTTAACAACACTAATGAAGTGTGCACTCAGTTAAGAGATTTACATAAGACCATTAAGTCTACTCTGTTAAGAGATTTTATCCAAAACTCTATTACAATTGTCAGAAAGCAATAGGTAATTATCTACTAATTGAAAACTCACTTGTCTGATATAGATCTATAAGTTATGATAAAATATCACCTTACTTGTGATGAATCTCTGCTCTGAACTGCTCGATAGCCTTTTTTGATTCTACTCAATCTGAATTCCTCTGTACTCGGTTCTGCTCTGTTAACTGATAGACTTGAAGTTAGGCAATTGCTTCAAGTGCTCCATGATTCATATATCATCTCACACCAAAAATGATGTGAACACACAAATATGTAGTGTTTTGTTATTGCTGCTTTAACAAAATTAGGTTACACAACATAGTCATAACCCTAAGATCTACGGTGTACAAAAATAACCTAGATCAACTATTACAAAAGATATACATTGCATTTAATGAATATCATCACATTAAATGTTCCTCGATCTTGTTAAAATGTTTTATGAACTGTTGTAACCCTATGCATAGAAGTATGTGCCATTTCAAATTACTATGCCATTTTCTGTGATCCTCAGTAAACACTGTATAAACTACTCGGTGTATACTGCGATGCTTAGTGTACTGCTTTACCGACCAGACTGTCTTGCTTCTAATTACCAATTAGCTCAATGTAAGTGACTGACTGATATCTTTACAAACCTTTGATACTAATGACAACCTTAAATGCTCATTAGAGATAACATATCTGTCTCTGCATTTAGGTAGTTTGTTATAGTCTTTGTTATATTATATTGTAATATGGCTAATTTATATTACTTAATTACTAATTAATTAGTCATTGACAAATTGTGCCTTTTGTGTAATCCTTTTATAGGAATTGATTTATTTATCCTCCAAGATTTTGGGAATTTTATTGGAGTTTTTAAGTATTTTATTTTATTTATTTAATTGGGGAATGCCTTTTTGTGAAAAGACATTTTTATGTTTTGAAAGTGAAATTTAATTCTTTTTCATTGTGAAGTTTTAGGAATTTGTTCCGACCATGTTGTGGAGAAGTTCAAATTGTGCTTGTTGGGAGAAACTCAAGTGTCTGATTTTTGTGGGTAGCGACTCGTTGGATTTGTGCCGCATTTCTCCCTCTTGTCTAGAGTCGATTAAGTTCCACATAGTATCAATTTATTTCTTAGATTTTTGGGCTTTCAGCCAGTTGAGGTAAGACATCTTGGCTCTCTTATTCATTCATTTTAAATCTTTGAATTTATTTCAAATGGCTTTTTAAAGGTAGAATTGCATTTTCCTCACTTGTTTGAGTATTTTTTATGCTCGTTTGGGCTTATATGAGTATGTGGGGTTTCAATTGTAATTTTTTTTCCATTTCTATACTTGTTTTCTCCCACTATTTTGGAATTGCAATTTTATTATATTTTTGGGTTAGTGGAATCATGAGAGCCAATGGGTTTTAATTTTGTCGCTTGATTTTGAGTTTTAATTTTAGGTGTTTTTGTGTGTGCCTCATTTTGCGTGATCTCCCATTTGGGATTCTCACCTTGTTGGAATATTTTGTGATTGGGTATGGGTTGTACTCTAGGATTATGGTTGGAGTTTGTACTCAAGATGAATAGAGGATATTCTATCTACTCATTACTGGAACTGAAACCTTGGGTTATAAATTAATTTTGTGCCTAGTGTGCATAGCTAGTTATGATCGAAAATGGTTGCCCTTCTTGGTTATTTTGTCTTTAGATATTATTTATTTGGATTTCATTATGGGATACCTTTATGAATCCTTTATGGATTTTATTATCCCATATGTAATTTTATCTTGGATCATCTTGGGATCCGTGCTCTTGGTTTTGAGGCCAATACAATGTGCTTTTGGACTATCTTATTATTTTGGCTCTTGGGTTTATCTTGGATTTATTAATACATGTTTGAGATCTCATACTTGAGCATATTTGAGTTATTTATACTTGATAGGATCTTGAGAGACATGTACTCTTGGTCTGTAACCAATGGAATGCTTCTCATATTTTGATGAAAGCGTGATTTTGAGTTTTTTGTGGTCATATGTTTATTGTTGTTGATTTTGACTTTTGTATTGGCATGCACCATCCTTGAATTTATATTTCATGTGATATGTGGATGTAGGGTGTTGAGACCACATCCAGGCATGTAGTTGAGTTATGCTCATATGTTGAGATTTGAGTGAACTAAGCTCTTAGTGAGTCCCATTAAACATACCTTGTATCCTCATTATTGCATGACATGGAATTTCTTGCATTATGTTACTATTGAGCATCACATGGTTGAATGATAGGTGTAGAATAGTGGGATGGAGTGGCTCCTTACATGGATCCTAGTCCATAGGGGCCAACATAGGCCATGTCAAGGAGTTCCTTAAACAAGTGACAACATAATAACATAAAATGAGGTATAACATAATATAAGACTTAATGCGACTACCTTGTCATTTGAGGATGTTGATATGTTATGTATTTACCTTATCATCTAAGGATGTTGAGATCACATAGTGCCTTACTATCTATGGACATTGATGTGGCATAGTATCTTGCCATCTACAGATATTGATATGGTATAGTACCTTGCTATCTATGGAAGTTTATATGGTAAAGAGTTAGCCTTGTCATCTATGGATGTTGATATGGCTTCGTAGAGAATCCTTGATGATTGAATGATTTCTCAAGTTTATACAAGATTCCATAAGATGTGTGATGACACTCCATTCCTTGAGTCTCGACACCCTACCCTATCTAGATATGAGTAGTGACCTTGACCTACTTGCATTATGTTATTATCATTGGGATTGTATTTTAATCACTATACAACCCCCCTGAATTCTACATTTGATTGGCATGTGTGTTAGCCACCCCTTTCTTGTGTATGTGTACATTGTCTTTATAGCTAGGTGACTATCTCCACTAGCATAGTGGGGTAGGCCCGAGGGTATCACATGGGTGGGTGAAATTTCACTTTACCATTATTGGGGACCAATGTATAGATAGTAGGCTTCTTATAGAGACAGAGCCAAGCACGATGTGCTCATTCGTTACCTTTCTCTCATATTTTTAGTGATCTTGAATAGTATTGACTTGATCAGTATACTAGTTTTCTTTATGGTTTTGTTGAGTGTATCGAGTGTGTATGACCTCAAATTCACATTTTTGGCACTCCTTGGTGTGGAGCTGTACATTTCTAGAGCATGGATTTGAGATGATAGTTATATTTTTGTAGTTTCATGATTCTACAAAACTCTTATACATTTGCCTATTATTTCTATGTACATGTTCAATAGTTCTACATATCCATGCAGAATAATTACATATTTATTGTACCTACGCATGTTTTTTTTTTGTTTCTGCATAATTTTTCTTTCATTGGATTGAGTAACCCTATTTTTGTGCATGCATATTGAGACTAAATCGACACATTTATAACAACTTGTGGTTCCCTTTGGTCTATGAAAAATGAATTCCATAGTTAGTTTACTTGTGTTTACAGGATCATTTTTATGTATCTATATCTCATTTTATATTTTTCTATTATGATGTTTAGATCACTTTTTAATTTGGATTTAAAATGAGCCTTGTTTTTTACTCTGCTAAGGATGAACTTGGCTCCTCATTAGAGAATGTTGATGATGGTATCTCCTTATCATGTGCAGTTCATGGACATGGTTTAGACTCTCACATGGTGAATTAGACATGATTGGTCTATTCATACTTGGATTGAGGTTGTCTTGGAAACCTTGGAAGTTCTTGTAAGACTTTTGCTTGTGATTGATCACTTGGAGATCATTTTTTGTTCCTTATTGTTAATGCTATGTTGTTGTGGTTATGCACTTATGTCACCGATGATATTCTTATTGTAAAAAAAAGGTATTAAATGCATATTTGACCCTTTGTTCTTAGGGTTCCTTGGTGGGGCATTACATGCATATAATAAATCACATCATCATATCATCAATAATGTCCAAAATCATAATAATGTATATATTCATAATAAATATTCATCATATAGTGCATCAATAATACATCATAATAAATGCATACATCTAGTGCTAAAAAATCATACATATCTTCGACATAGTAAAAAATGTGTGTCACAGTGCCTGGTAAGGGACAGTAGCCGATTCTTCCCCTTCTTGAGTCAATACATCTCACCTCACCTCCATCTCCCTCATCTCTAATAGGTTACCTCATCCGCATTGATCGTCTTGATGCCACTAAACCCCTTGTATATGTCCTGGTCCTCTAAAAAAATGAAGGATCTCTTATCCCCTCTAGGACCACCTAGATATAGGGTCTTTTATTACTTGGCCTCCCAGACCCATCTCTCTACTATCTTGTACACAAAAATTACATATGTCATGCCCTGTACAAATCCCATGGGAGTCACCATATGTTGTGCAATCTCAATATTAGCCTTGTTCTTATCTATAGCTACTCCTACCTCCCACAACTGAGCTCTTAGTTGTGCAATCTTTTCATAGGCCCTATTAAGCTTTTTCTCCATCACCCTATCCCCAATCTCCACATAATCCTTGGTAGCCTCTACCTATCCACTCCCCAAGATGATCATTTAGCCTCACATATGCCATCACTTTTACCCAGAGCTCCTTCTTTTGACTTGTGAGTGTAAAAATGGCCCCTTGTAGGCTCCTCATAACCTACATGTACCCCTCCCATTGGCTCCTTTGTCCCCATTTTTTCATTGTTTTGTCCCTATAACCTGGTTGCTCACAAAAAACCATTTTTCTTCACCTTCTAGTTCCCCTTTCTTCTTTTTTGGTCTTTTTTAAGAAAATTTTGTAAATTTCATTTTTGTGCCAATTTCTCAAGGGGCATACCCTTCCATGATCACAACTTTTCTATGACCTTTCGACCTTCATTTCCCTACTGGGTCATCATTTCTTTTTATTCTTCTTTGACACGATGTCATTTCAGACACTGCATCAAAGAGGGGCAAAATGTAGATGTCTAAAATTATCCTTTATGAATTTTTAAAATTCATATTAACATACCCTTGTAATTAATTGAATCTTTATTTAATTAATTACTAAGCTATATAATATAATTAATTTTAATTAATTAAGTATACTACTTTCTCCTCTAACTTTATAATATAATTAGTTTTAATCAATTAATTATGTTATCCCTGCTTTTAGCCCAATAATGTAATTAATTTTAATTAATTAATTAATTACATTGTTCCACCTAGCCTATATTCAAATAATTTATTATTTGGATATTATTCCTTTCCTACCCTAATCCTCAATATAATTAATTTATGGTTAATTAAATTAATCCTAGCCTAAAACCCATCATGTCACCCTTAAACCTACCCATTAATTAATCTTGGATTAGTTAAGCCAATCTCCTAATTAATACACCCATTATCATTTATTCTTAATTAAAAATTGTCTCACACATGTGTGGGAACAACTCCCAAATCTGAACCACTGACCTTCCATAAATAGCCACTTATTTCTTATGCATTTGTCCCCCATAATCTCCTTGAGCCACCCCCACACATGTCTGGCCACGTTGAGCCACTCTTGTCTCCCACTAGGCCTTTATGACCTATCCCTTTTGAGGTTTCTCAGACATGTATTGAGAAACTCATTTTATTTGCATGACCTACTATCCTTACCTAGATGTCTTCCATATGGCCTCCATCTCATCAATCCTAGTGCATCATATCCCTTCATTTTAACTTTGAACCTCAACCATCCATTTCCATCCAAATCCTATAAATAGGAGCCACTCCCCATGCATTTCAACCATTGATCAGTTGCATTGTAATCATGCAAAAATCACTCTAGAGTTCTTAGTATCCATCCTTACAATCTTAGCATTTACATATCATTTCATGTTCAACAACTTAGTAATCATGACATATTTAGTATAATATTGCATTCAAATCCACTAGTTTTCATTTAGTTTTCCATTTAGATTGCATATTAGCATTATCATTCAAATCCATGTAGCATATAGAATCATTTAGAGTTCAATATAGTTGTGTTTGGAGAGAAAATACCCACATCAAACCATCAAATGAGAAAATCAATGGAGTAGGGTGCCTCCATTTTGCTCAATCGGAGGTATGATTATCATTTGTTAGTTTTGTGCATTTTTTTTTTGTTTGCATTTGCTAACCAAAAACTCTAAGCATATACAATAATAGAACCAAGAAAAGAGCCAATAATGTTGAGTACCTTGAATGATCAATGCTAACCAATGTAGGAGCACCACCATGGGAGTCAACATGGATAACCTTCTTAATTTAAGGCACACCAATGCTAGAAACATGATTTAAGAAATTACCAACCTTGACCAATTAGTCTTTGAGACTAGGACTCGAGGACTCAATGTTATTGGGCTCGATAGTCTTGGCCAAGCTATTATTCATAGTAGATCAAGTTGATTTATAGGGAAAACCTATTTACCAACTTTATTGATGATAATAAGACAAAATTTTCTTATATGCTCCTCTTTCTAATATAAATAACAGTGTTGTGGTTCCATAATACATACCCCTGTTTGGCCACTTGGCCAAGGGGCCCCCTTCTTTTTGCTTTTTTCCCCTTTGGGCCTTTTGGTTTTCTATCTTGTCTCCTATTTTTTTGTTTTTTCCTAGAAAATCCTTTCTCCAAAGAAAGTTCTAAGTGTTTTTTGCACTTTTTCACTTTCAGACTTTTAGGGGTTTTTAGACCTTTGAAAGTCCAAAACACGAAAATCCCCTCTTGTCAAAGTTTGAGCCTTTTCTTTTTTTGTAGTTTCAGGATTCTTTGGGTTTCCAAACCTATGAAAGTATGAAACAATGAAAACCCCTGTACGTGAGGTCAAAGCTCAATCTTTCAAAGTTTTAGACTAATGAGAATCTTTGAATCCACTAGTGTCTGAAAACTTAGGACTCTAAAACAATGAAACTTTGGCATTGTGAAGCTGGAGGGTGACATCACCTTTTGGTGGGGGTTTATAAAATGTGATCAAAGTGGCTTTTTCTACATTTTGCATTTTGTGTTTTAGAGCATTTTTATCTAGGGCATTCATAGAGAGACTTCATTCAAGTACGTGGGCATTCTAGATTCCTTTATGATATTCTAGGCACCATCACATCTTGGCTTGATTCACATCTCCTTCTTAGATCCTTCTAAGGTTAGGGATTTTCTTTGTTTTTTTTATGTCCTTAGCTTAGGGTTTTTTGTTTTTGTCGCTTAGGATTTTGTTTTTGTTTTTCACCCTTAGTTAAGTGTTTCTATTTTGCATCACTCTTGGGCTAGCTCTTGCTCCATTTTGAGCTTGTTTCTACCCTCCCCATCTTAGTTCATACAGACTCAAGAGGGATGCTCCTTCAGTTCTACTAAGTTTAGTCACCATTTGGCGTTTCAGCCTTCGAACGCTCAAATGTTCCCCAAAACTTCTGCCAAGTTTCCCAAAAGATCTGTTTTGATCTTTTGATGTTCAAAATATGAAGTTTCTGGTCCTCTAAATTTTTCCCAAGCTTTGCAAACTTCAAACCTTTCTTTTAATTTTTAGTGTTTCGGCCTCCTAGAAACTAAAGATACCTTTGAAACTTCTAAATCTTGAACTCCACCAACGCTAAGGAAAATGCAATCTCTTTTCACATTTTTGGCCTTTCGGCCTTTGACAAAGTAAAGAAAGGCCGAACTCTAAAACACTGAACAACCTTTAATACTGATACCAAGACCTTTTCACTCTTTCAGCTTGTCGGAGGCTAATTTTTTCTTCAGTGTACGCACCTCTAAAACCTAAAAAATAGAGTTTAAGTCTTCTATTGTGATTTCCAATTTCTAGATTTGATTATCTAGGATCTTTGTCACATCTTTTTCTTAACTCTTAATGGTTTTAGTAAGGTTTTACTGATTAGTTTCTTTTCTTTCTTGTAGAATGCTAGAAAAGACTACTTCACAAACCATGAATTTCTTGTTCAAAGGATACCATGCTCCATCAAAGGTTGTGAATCTATACAGTGAGATAACAGATATTGACATAAGGAATGTAGATTGGAACAAGTTTTTGACAAGATGCACCAAGCCAGAGGGGAGATATGATGACTACACTTCTTTGGTATATTCAAGCTTGGTCAATGCTGCGGCACATCCGGTGTCTATATTATCTTCAGACTTGATCATCTACCTCATGCAAAACTATGTACATGATGAGATGGTGGTAAAGAATACAAAAATAAATGTGGTCCTTGACCTCATGCCAAACAACATTGAAGATGAATTTCACATGCCCAAAGGTATTTATAGATTCTATGCATTCTCCATGGATAAAGGTCGATGATGGCTCAATAAAAACACAAAGATATCCTATGAAATTTTCAATCAAGAGTACCTAGCACAACCTCTTCCCAAAAACAAGTTGGAAATAATAGAAATGAGTAGAGGATATTTGAAATATGACATCCAAGCTACAGTCACCATGATAAGAAAACTATATGGCCTTCCCAAATCTATCCAACTTGAACCGTGGATGATCTTTTTGATTGAAAGGAGTAAAGGGAGAAGGGCTAGATTCAAATGGGCCACTATCCTTAGCAAAAAACTAAATAAAAAATTGACTATAGTGAAGAATGATCCTCATTTATAGATGACTTCATACATTGTCTACCTACTAGCCGCTAGGGCAGTCTACCCAGGCTTAATAAAAATAGGAACGATGGGACAACCTAATGCCTAGCCTTTCACTATATATCCACAACTCGTAAGAAAAGAACACTTGGATGAAGATAACACAAAATAAAATATTGTCAATGATTCCTTCATCTTTGTAATCATCCACTCCATTGAGGGAGACTATGCAAAGAGACTTTCAGAAGAGGTCACTGCTAAAGTAAAAGCCTTGGGTGCCTATTATATCCAATTCAAGACTTTCACCTACATAGAGTGGTGAGAAGCACTCTAACTCTAAAAAAGATTCCAAGGTATCCATAATACTGAATAATTCCATTGGAGATGGCAAGGAAACTCTCTGACGCATACAAACATATTAAGCATAAGAAGAAACATTGATGGGACTCTCCCATTTCCATTGGCCTGCATTCTCTTCAGGACATGAAGGTGTGAAAGTCTCTATCATTTGAGTGGGACAAGTTACCCTTGCAGTATTTCAATTTAATCATAACTATATTTGACCCCATAGGAACATACAACCGCATTATGGTAAGACACTATGTTCACAAGCCACATTTTGAGGATCACTGGATGAAATGCACAGATGACTATGATGTCAGAATCTGAGACTACTATCAGATGACTCTAGAATTGTCAAAAGATGCCCTAATCCTCTACATCCCACCTAAAGTATGGGATGCATATTCTAAAGATGTTTTGGACCCACTTTATAATGAGGATAAGATATACACAAGGCCATACTAAATGTGGAAGTTGATAAGGAAGAACATGATGACATTGAATTCAAGGCCATGCATGTAATTAAAACAACCAAAGACTAGATTAAATGACCATTCAAGATGGATCCTGTACCTATGAAGCAACAACATGGACCTCTCTCTAAAGGGGAGAAAATAAAAGGGGAAAATGTACTCCTGCCTCAATTTAAAGGGGTAGCTCCTCAAAAGCATGAAACAGTCTATAGGCATGGAAGATTGACTATTTATGGTTCTAATCCAAAGACAAAGCTAGCTAAAAAAAAGATGATAGGGAGTATTTTTCCATCTATTGATCCATCCTTCGATGTCCAAGGAAAAATATGTGCTCCACAAAGTTCCCCAACAATAAAGGTTACATGGCCTATAACAACTGGGGTGGAAAAAGGGAAAGTGTACAAAATAAAAAGATCTTCTGCATCCCCTTAGTTAGAAACTGTGCATGAAGAAGAATAGGAGGAAGATGATGTACCCCAAGCTTGAAGAACTTGATTAGGAACAACCTCTAGGAAAAAGAGAGTTTGAGAGGAGATCTATCCAATCAATTTGACATAGGAATGCAAGAGGAGGAAATAAATGCATGAGAGTACCTTGGTGTTAATGAATTCTATGTTTCCAATTTTGAGGACATCCCTGGTTTTAAAGAACAAATATCATAGCAACTGGTTCCAATTGTAGAATTTTTTTGAAGAATAGTTTTCATTCTCTTTTTCTCCTCCTCCATCTCATTTTAGTGCCCCCACTATATATTGAGAAAATAGTTGAAGGATCGACCACTGATAAGGAGATTGAACTACCAATGCCTCAGATGATAGGAGAGCCAATGGAAGTAGAAGAGGGACCAATGCAAGATTTCCCAGAAGAATAGAATGAGGAGCTAGACCAAGAAGAGCCTTCACTTGAAGTCCCACTGGAAAAAGAGAGTGAAGTTGATCCATCATTGGCTCCTGCTCCAACTCCTCCACTTCCAGTACAAGCTATAGCTCCAACTCCTCCTCCACCATCTTTTCCTACTCCTACTCCTAAACCTTTGATGAAACCTATTGTACCTATTCCTCCACCTTCATATCAAGATCATATTCCTCCAACTCCTATCCAACTTCCTACACCTACTCCTCTGCCAACTTTCCCTACTCCTCCGCCTTCTCATCACGTACTTTCTTTTGATTCGATTGCTAGAGATATGGAAGCACCACCAAAATAATCATAAAGGGAAGAGATCACTACTCCTCGCGAGGATGTACCAAAAGAACAACTAAGGGAAGAGGAAGAGGATGAGGTAGAAGAAGAAGAGAATTTAAAAGAGAGAGAAGCAATGGAAGAATAAGTAGATTTTGAGGAGATAGAAGCTCAAGTACAAAGATAAATGAAATCTATTTTGATTGCACCATATGAGCCCATAACCACATTCAACAAACCCACCTAGTTCAATAAAGAAATACAACCAAGGATAAGGGTTTACTTTGAGGAAGAAGAAACTAACATGGCTATACTAGGTCAAACTTTCCATCCAGGAGAATCTAGTGCTCGAGAAAGAACACTTTCATATGTCACTTAGGATCATAGGGGCTGGTGGAAGGCATAGGTTTCTATACCAACAATTGATGCAAGTGTTGCAAAGATAACTCCTGAGGATTATACTTTTGAGGAAGTTGATCTAGGTGATCCTACAAGGGAAGGAAGTAAAACGTTGGCTACACTTAATTTGAAACATGCCTTGGGGTTCATGAAAAAGGATGAGGAAAAAATTAAAGTTTTGATAGAATAAAATGAAGCTATGAAAAGATTCATTCTCAAAACAATAGGTCCCATTGAACTAAATAATACGTAAGCTTCATTACAGGCTATGCTAGAAAAGAGGGTTGCCCTTGACTTGCTGGTAGATATTCTGCATTCTTTTGTTCATGCTTTCTCAGATTGGAAGGTTGATTTTGAAAAATTTGGGAGGGCCACCTTATGGGAAATTTTGAGAATGTTCAGAGGCATTCTTCAGGAGCTCACCAAATTGGTGGATATGATAGGAGATGAAGAAGGATTTTGGGTAACGATAGTGAAATGGAAAAAGGTTCACAAGGACCTTAAAATAATAATGAAGTAGCACTTCAAAGTTTTGGTGAAGGTTTATGAGGGGTTCAAGATGGATAATTTTGAAACATGGATAAAAGACATAGCTTGAGATTTGAAAGTTTATCATAAATGTCCTTATAAAATAAGTAAGAAATAGGAAGAAATAATGGCCTTGGTTGAGTAAATTCAAAAATTCTTTGAGGGGATCGATCTTGACCTTTTTAATGATGAAAATGACCACATAATGTACCCAATAAATATCATTGTGTAGTAATTTGTGGGAATTTTGGGTGGCGTGAAAATGAAGGAAGACCTCCAATAACTCTTTTATCAAAAGGAGGATATGCAAAATATGTTGGGTCGCGAAGATGAGATCAAATATTTTGCTATTGAGTTGGACACTTTTAGGGAGAAACAACAACAAAGACGTGATAATATCCAAATGGAGGACTTCAAAGAAGTACAAGAGATAGTGGAAAGGCTCTGAAAAGATCATTTAGAAATCTTTCCAGATGACTAAGTGCTCAGTTTTGGACTTAATCAAATTTTGTAGTGAGGGACCTTTTTGACACAGCCATTTTTTCCAGTTCATATTTTCGGCCTTTCGGACTCTGAAAGTCCAAAATTATGGGGATTCATAAGGTTTGTGACTTATTCAATTTTTAGGTTGTCTTTTTCAAAGTTAGGGTTAGGGTCTGAAATTGTTGGGTCATTTCGTCAAAGAGTTTTTGTCTTGAAGAGCTAATTCTAGGTTAGATTGTCTACATGTTTGGGGTCATTTTTTATCACTTTGGGGATATCAATTAGTTGTAATCATCATAGGGATCTTTGATGAAGATTCCAATGAAGAACTCTGATACTTTAGTTCAATTAGTGATGGAACTCTAGCTGTGATCTCTTGTTTTCTTGGCCATTTTAGCTTGTTTTCTTCTTGTAAAAAAATAATGCACGTAGATTAGATCCATCCTGGGTGGTTTAGAACTTCCCTAGGAGTAGTTTTCTTTATTTTAGAAAGTTCTTTCTAGTTTTTTCATAGAAAAAATCCCTAGCTACGAGTTTCTTGTTTTCAAAAGGGTGAAGTTCTATAAAATGTATGAAAACAATGTAATGAAGGTCAATTAATTTTACAATACAACTATCTACAATTGGTGCTTCAATCATGGTGTGAAGTTTTATGCTATCTTTGTGAAGTTTTTGAATGTGTGTTTGCTCATTCATTTATTTCAAAGAGCCAATTGAGTGTATGGTGATTCTAATCTACAGATTTTTTAGTCTGGTGTTTATCATTGTTGCATTACCTTATTGTGACGAATTATTGGGAAAATTGTTAATCGATGTCTTCAAGATAAATTTGTCTCATGTCTGCATACATTCGTAGTAGCTTCATGATTTGATGAATTTTGACAAATCTTACATTTGCGTTAATTTTCTTTGATGATTACATATGTAAAGACAAGGCTGTGAATATTTTTAATCTATGTTTTGTGGGTTTCCTCTATTTTCATGATAATTTAATTTGCAAGTTTATCCAATGATGGTTTATCTCCATTAGGATTATTTTCTGCAATTTCATTCAATTCTTGTTACCTTACTCTTTTCCTTGTTTTGAGAAAATTGATTTTATTAGGTTAAATTAAGATTTACATGTTAGGAAATTGCTTTCATTTAAAGGTTTTGAAAATACATAAAAAAAGTTATTGTTTAAGATTGTTTTTGCAGCCTCTCCAAGATCGAATCAACAAAGGTCTCCTCATGAACAGTTTCACATGTATCCTTGATTGAGCTATCCATACACTTGAGACCCAGCCTAAAATGAACCTTGGGAGTGATTTCGTCATTCTTTCAAAGAGGGGAATTTGCACTCCAAATTTATATCCGTTGTCTCGTGTAAAAATGACACTAAACAAATATTTATTTAGCTCTCATAGAATTGTAATGTCACAAGAAAAGGAGGAATCTTCAAGGTTAATCTCAATGGATTCAAGTATTTCGATACCAAGTGTAGGAGAAATCAAACCCTAGCATCCATATGTGGGAAGGTAACCCTACCTTCATCCATTTTGAGAAATTTTCTCAAAGAGGAGATAAGTTGGTAGATAAAGACCCACATTTGGGGAGGGACATTTTTATTATTTATACATAAAGGGTTGGAAAATGCCAAATCTTCATCATTTATAGCTTTGAAGACTATTTTAGAGCTCTAAACGTACAATTTCCAATGATCTAGTATTGCTTGATAGTAACAATTTCTTGCATTTTATAGTCTTTGAATAATAAGCTAAACAATCCTTTTTGAATCATCCCACAAAAAGAGATTTTAATACCTAATTTTTTACACCAAACATTCCTAATCCATCTAAGAATTTCCTAGTCAAGATTTTGTTGCTATTAATCACAATAAGAAATATAGTAACATGTTTTACTCAATTTTTCTTTAGTTAAAATCTTGTTCACATCAGTTTTACGGGAATAGTGAATATCTTAGGGTTTCAAGGATGGGGCTTACCTTTTCCTCACACATTGTTGCCACTTCATGATCTCACAATGAAAATTTGCCAAAAAAAAAAGAGTCTAGAATCGCCACATATATTTCCCACATTTTTCTATGACATGTCAAAATAACTTATTTTTCTTTTGTTATTAAGTGCCCTTTTAGGGCCAATGGATGGATTACAATCCATTCAACGCAAAGTACACAAAAAATACTAGATTCATAAAAGTTGTTATACGTCCTTAGTAAATGTGTTTAGAATGATGAAACAAAAACTTAACAACATCAACTACAACAAACTATTAAGCAAGGAAAAGAAGCCAAATAACAAGGAGTCCGCTTACAAGCGGGTAGATCAAACCTCTATGGAAGAGGGCATGTGCCTCCTCCACCATGCCCTTTTGGAAATTTCCACTCGCTACGCCTTCAACTCCTACCTTTTGGAGTTTTTTTTCCTTGAGAAGTTTTAAATGCAAGCTTCACGTTTAGAAATTTGAATCATAAATGAAACATCTACCCATTGATACACAAGTAAAAACTTAATATTTGTAAATAGAATGCAATTTTTGAATAATGTGTAATATAGGAAACTAGATAGAGACATCAGATGATAGGTTGAAACCCAAATCAAAACCCGCACAAGTTTATAATCATTCCTAGCTATTTATCACTTTTGGATGTAACAATGAGCTTTGTTCCACACCTAGAAAACTTTTTCAATAGTTACTTGCAAAAAATAATGCAAAACCATAGATACCTATAGTATGATCTCAAAACCAAGAAATTGACTAAAATGAGTACATCATGGCTTTAATGCCATGTTAGACTTTTTTCGTCAAAAAATTCAATATATGACCTCATGACAGTAATACAATCATCAATCTATATTGGATAATAGAGGTATTTAATATTAAACATAATGAAGCAATGATACAATATGTAAAATATGCATATATAGATCTCATGTATACATGAGCTAGGGATACTTCATGTTCAAGATGCAATCACTTAACTCTCAATCATTCTTAATCAAGAGGTGAGTTAACTCTATTAATTGGAATTAAGCACCCCTTAATTAGACTAAGGTGGTCCACTTAATGACTAACAATCAAACTTTTTGAGGCAATTGTTGCACTTATAACCTCAAATCAAGGTGTATGTATATTTATTATAGACTATCTAGATGAAAGTAAATAAATAATCCTATTATTTTATCTAAATAATTAGATACAATATTACACTTAAGATAAAATCAAATCCTAAATGACAACATAATATTAAAAAAAAAAAAAAAATTACACACAAAGGGAAACATCTTTTGAAAAAAAAAATAAATAAATAAAAATATTACACACAATGTTTGGGAAAGGAGCCCATAACAAATTTGTGAATAAATACCTTTCATTCTACATTGCTTTACAACTTGACTTCAAGGAAAAAAGAGCTAATGCATTGAT
The DNA here is from genome assembly GCA_027943335.1 of Chamaecyparis obtusa. Taxonomy (NCBI): domain Eukaryota; kingdom Viridiplantae; phylum Streptophyta; class Pinopsida; order Cupressales; family Cupressaceae; genus Chamaecyparis; species Chamaecyparis obtusa. Next base: position 243,347 of record BSBK01006336.1, on the reverse strand, counting down.
ACACTCACTTTATTGATTCCTTTTCTTTTAATAAAGCTAACGCATGTTTTTGGTTTAAATATTTGTTATAACACAAGATTCGCGTTATGATAATCATCAATACTTGATAAAATATTAATTAAAATATAATGGAAAAAAACAAAAGTGAGAATCTCATGAAGTGCCTCATAATTTTAATCATTAGGTTAAATTATTTATATAATTGACTTTGTTGCACATACGAGTGACTTTGAAGATTTTCCCCATTATTGGACGTACTTGATATTTAGTTTTTATTTCAAGATAAAATTATGGAATCTTTTAAGAGGATTGTAATTTGATGTGCCCATCATTACTTCATACTAGGAATTTTGTTTAAAATTAAAATTAATCATAAGTAATTTCATAATCACTAAGCATATTTAGTCTTTATACAACATTGTTTTTCCTTTGTATTTTTCTTTTATTTATTTTCTTACAATTTTAATTTAGTTATATGATTTTTATAATGTTGTGATTTATTAAAGTTAAAGATGTTATACTAGATAAAAATATATTATTTAAATTAACTTTTTTAAATTTATATTTGTTAGTGTGGTGTATTTTTTATTTTGATGGTTTTAATATAAATTGATATAATTATATTAAGAGGTGCAACTTACAGTGGTAGGATAGAATAGAGTGAAATGATGCACGAGCATGTTAAAAAATGTTAAATTAAACAAATAAAAAGCCTACAAAATAAAGTATTCGATTCAAAGTCATAACATTTCAAATCGTTTCAATTCAAAATAATTAAATAAATAGCAAGTTGAAACTCAAGGTAAATTTGTAACTTTCAAAATAATTATTGTCAAGAGAACAATAAAGGTGGGAAGAGGAGAGAACCAATTATCGAGTGTAGTGCATATTAACTTATAGAACAAAAAATAAAATAAAATTATCAAGAGAATCTAACACAAATAAGATATGTTTTGTTACATAAAATATTATTAGTTTTAATTGTTTTTTCTTGACATGTTAGATTCTATTTATTTGGCATTAGTGAAATGATAGTTTTTTATATTAATAAGCACCAAAACAAGGGTGTTGTCCTTATAAACAATAGCCCAAAGAGCGTAAAGTCATCATCATAAAAGAAGTTTCAACACATCATCAACATACTAACATAAAAACTAAAATAGTTCAACAACATAATAAAAATAAAAGTTTAAACTTTGGAACCATAGTCCAGTATGTTATCTAAACTATAAATAGTCTTAGCATAAGACCACCTAGATCCATAAACAATATCTAAACTATAAAAGTATTAACATAAGGCCACCTAGGGCCATAAACAGTTTTGTACCATCGTAAATTGTAAGCACCTTATTTGTGCATATAATTGCATGATTTTTTACCACCCACCTTAGTGTGTTTCTATTTTAACATGCATGATGGGACTTCAAGTTGCACTTAATGAACACCTATATTCAAATATAAGTCATATTCACCAAAATTGATGTGAGCCTTTATTTCTTGGTGTGCTCCTTTATTATTTTTCCAATTCAATCATTTTTTTCCCAACGTGGGCCTTATCTTGTTATTTGTGGCCTTTGTTCTTCTTACCAACCCTGAAATTAGTTGTTCCTCATAATCTGACATCCCCTTGTTGCGTGCGATATGCGGTTCCTATTTTGTGCATGATTGGTGGGAAGGGGAAACTAGGGTGTTCTCTTCTCTATGAGAGGATGCCCTAGACATCCTCTTCCTTGATGTTTGGCCCCATATTGGAACCAAGGTCCCATCTTGTGGGTTTGGCGGGATTTTTTCTATCTATGTTATCCTCCTTTGATTTTTGAACTCTAAAGTGTTGTGAGAGGTATAAAAGAAACTTATCTCTCCTCATTTGGGCATCCATGATTCATTATTCGTAATCAAGCATTCAAAAGCAAATCAATATTTCAAGAGGTCTTTGGCATCCAAGAATTCTCAAGAAAGATTCCAAGCATTCTAAGGTGTTTTCAAGTCAAACATGATAATTTCAAATGTTCTTCCTTCTTATAAAGCATTTTTCAAGACTTTTATCCATATTTCATGTAACTTTCTCATAATATTTTTAATAAAATTTATGGGATATGTTAATTACATAAAGGTCTTTGTTGAAAATGATGAACCTAAAGATGACATTAGCATAAATTACCTTAATCCTTCCTCTAGGGTTTCTATTAACCATGAGGATATAGATCATGTTCCTAATAATCCCATATTAGTGAGACCTAGATCCTCTCCTCCTAAACCCACCTTAATGGTTGAAATTAAGGAAGCTAGTTTATGCACTTCCTTAGATGAGTTAAAACATTTCTCTTTTTATCAAAGTATCATTCATAATCCTAATGTTACACATTTTTTTGATGATTTATCTCTAAAAAAACATTAAGTAGACATGAAGACCTTGATTAAGCTTCTTCTTCCCAACCTAAAAACTATGAGAATAGTAATATAAATCCTAATCTCCCTAAAGAGAACTATGTTACCATAGCTGATAACAATGATTGGAGATTGATTAACTGATGGAGATGTTGCTGAAGACTGACCAAGATTGGAGGAATACAAGATAGTAGAAATTTTAGATTAGTTATTGTCTTGTCAATGATGTCAAGCAATTGATTTTTCATTTATATTATGTTTCCATATCATTCAGTTTATGATATAAGTTGAATGAGTTAAGAAGAAGAAGAAATGAGATGTTGTGAAGTTGAAGAACTTAAATGGGCAACTGATACAGATTGGATAATGATTAGATTATGTTGATATAATTTTTTTCTACCTAACATATGATTGTATCAAGTCGATAATGCATGGTAATAAAGAATTGTCAAGTCGGTAAGAAAAAGAGTTTTGGCTACCAAGAAAGAAAAGTCACTTGGTAAAGGTAAAAGGTAATTGAAGTATGTTTTAGTAAATGAAAAGGAACTCAAGGCATTGAGTAGGAAAGTTATAGGCACCGAGTGAAGTTAACCGAAATTCAAGATGAGCCACCAAGCAAGGAGAAAATATTAAATAAGGATTGAAATGAAATTTAATATTTAGCTATGATGAGCTGGATGATCATGATGACAAGGAGAGTTAATTACAAAGATATATGATCAGGAAAATTCAAAGTGAAGATCTACGACTTAGATCTAAATGGTTAAAGTGATGGAACAAGTTTCAAGAAAAGTTCAAGTTCCTAGGTGAAAAAAAACCTATTACCAAGATCCAGATTCAAGTTATAATGAATTGGATGGTTAAGATTGATTGAAGGAAAACATAATAGAGTAGATTAAGAGGAAAAAATTTTCTATATAAAGAATGGATTTATATGAACAAATGGCTAGAAAATTGAAGATTCACCGACTGAAGAAGTGAAGGAGCAGAAAGTTTTTGAGCTAGATAGAAGGATCTGATGAAGTGTTAAAGCCAGTGGAAAGTAAAGAATTGAAGTGAAGATAGAAGAGAAAACAAAGGATATGGTTATGCAAAGCTAGTTTCAAATCTATAGGTCAAATTATTTATTGTGGGTATGTCCAAGATCATGAGGGGCCAAACTATGCCCTTAAGTGGCAATGAAAAATCAACAAATCAGGGTTAGTTGACTTGACATGAAAATTTCAACTAGCTATCAACCTAATAACAAAAAGTTGTAAGAATAGAATCTGTAGAAAATTGAATGTAGTTTCTAAAATACTAGGCCTTTTTTGAAAAAAAGTTAGTATGATTGGTGAAAAGTATAGATTTCAATGCAACAGTACAAAAATTTCAGGAAAAAAAAAAGAAGTAGGTGTATGTTTGACCACCTTAATCATAATCAAATGATAATATTTTATTATAAGATTTTATATATAAGTAGTAGACTCATGCCCAGATGTGACGCATATTTTTTTGTAATTTTATTCCAAAAAAATAATTAATTATGAATTTTTTGCTACAACATTTTTAGAATAAAAAAACTCCCGTGTCTGACCACAACTCATTCAAAACTTTACAAAATTCAATTTTTCTTTATTTTTCCTTATAGTAGGCGAAGCATAGAATGTGACGCATTTTTCAGATTTCAAAAATGTTATACCATTTGAAAGTTATAGTCATTTTTCAATCAGTATATAAATCAACACTTTAGAGGTAACTCAATTAGAAAATAACTAATAATTACTTACCGAATTCAAAATTTGACAATTATATCGATAGAAAGCTAATAATCTCCTTAAGATACCCTTTTAGTTTCATCAAATTCGGATGAAAAAAAAGTTGTCAGCTACATGGTCGAAGTCTGGAACTCAGAGAAAAAGGGGAAAAATACTTTTTTGAGACATTTCAATAGTTGACCATGTAGGTTTGGTGCACAAAGCAATACCAAGCCTAATCGGGTACTCGATATTTTTGTGTACCTGATATTTTTGGGTACCTGAAAAGGCCGACATAATTTTGATTTTTCACTTTTCCCTCCACTTTCTCCCTCCCCTTTCTCCATCCTATATTATATTAGATTATATATTATATATCAAAAACTATATATTGGATATATATTAGATTATATAATATATATATTAAATATTATATAATATACATTTTACATTGAATATTATTATTTAATATATATTAATATGTATTTTACAACTATGTATGAAAGGTTGGAAGATTGCAAAAAAATTATCGATGGCCATTGAAAGAAGCAAAGGAAATCAATTAGCCATTTAAAAAATTCATGGGTGGTCATTGAAGAAGAGAGAGATTGAGAAGGTGGTGGGGGCTGAGAGAGGAAGAGAGAGAGAGTGAGAAGGTGAGAGAGAGAGAGAGAGAGAGAGAGAGAGAGAGAGAGAGAGAGAGAGGGATGGGGAGAGAGTAGTAGAGAGAGAGAAGGGGAAGGGGGAGAGAGTAGGAGAGATAGAGAGAAGGGGAAGGGGAGAGAGAGAGAGAGAGAGAGAGAGAGAGAGAGAGAGAGAGAGAGAGAGAGAGAGAGGAATGGGAAGGGGACAGAGTAGGAGAGAGAGAGAAGGGGAAGGGGAGAGAGTAGGAGAGAGAGAGAGAGAGAGAGAGAGAGAGAGAGAGAGAGAGAGAGAAGGGGAAGGATAACCAATTCATTACAATATTAATCAGTAAGGAGCAAGGAAAACTTAAATAATATCACAACAGGAAATATAAATCCAAATTCTAATTAGGAGTTTTAAGCAAAGTGAGTAAGGTCTTGGATAGGGACATTACAGATCCACACATTGCTCAGTAGATACCTCCAAGAACCCACATACACGGGAGTAGGTTTGAAGTAAGACTAAGATTGTTTATCGGTTCAAAAATATTACTGTGTTGTACTTTTGATTAACATCCAATGATTGGATGTGAAATTCACAAATTTGATTATATTACCACTGGTTCTATTTCAAATTCTAGAAAAAATGGATATTTGACATATGTTCATAAATTTCAGTCAACACCATTTTAAAATAACACATCAGTTTATTTTTACACATTGAGAATATCATCAATAGGAATTGAACTGAAATTGGCATAGGTTATAGGAAATAAATGCCCCAACTATTTGTTGTCTTCTGCATTTTGAGTTTCTTATTACAATAAGGAGAAGAATATTACTCTTGAAATGGTTTTGGACAGTAACATTTGTACTTCCTCTTCTCAAATATTTCTTCCCTCATCTTGCTACTTATTGATACCCACAAAGTGAATCTAGGCATTTCTACCATGTAATGGGAGAAAAATGGTTTCCTAATTGATATGTGTCTAAATAATACATGCAATAACCTTTTCTTTGATATTGCTCACTAACCCTTTACAACAGAAAATGTTTACAAAAAATGTCATGTACTTGCATGACGACATTATATATTCCAGAAATCCTACATAGAAGCAACTAGCAATTCGCTCAAAAAGTAGTAACTGATAGCAAGTGGGTTATTGCAGATGCTTTAATAAACCACTATCTTCTTTACTCAAGCAACATCTGGTTCATCTACTTGACTGGGACATGTTTGGGAACAGACAGTCTCCATTTAAACTCAAGTTTCTGGAAGTAGTTATATTTGACAGTGGAGGAGATACACCCATTGGATCTTCAATAACTTTATGCTCACTGGAATTTCAATTTCTATTCAATTGGGATACTCTTTCCAAAATTGCATCTACCCTTTTACCAATTTGGGAAATCAATGGGTCTATTTGTGGACCTCCAAGGTGTTGCTCACCTAAATGAGAACCTTGAGATGAATCAGGAACTTCTCTACGAAAGAGATCAGTACCTTGACAAGCTCTCCACTTGTCAGCTGAATTAAAACCTTGGACCATAGATGGCTGCCCTTTGTTGTAAAATGAGGAGTGAGACTACCTTGCCAAAGGTGGCAATGATCTTACATTTGAGGGATAATGCCCAACATGAGTAACCTAGTTTACCAAGTCCCGTAAATGCAAGGTCATTGATGAATAGGCATTTCTAATAGAAATATTTGTGGTGCTAGAATGAAGTGCATGACCAAATTCTTTGCTTGCTAAACCAATTTGAGGCTTCATTCACATTTCTCTATGGATCATTCCACAACACTTGTTACTTGAGCTACTAGTAGATGGTGAGTACTCATCATCATCATCTGACATAGGCTCACACCTGCGTATCTTACATCTTTCCTTTGTTGTTTTCCCCTTCCAAGCTCTTCCTCCTTATCTGTAACTTCTATCATGGGTCCAAGAAGCTCTTCCCATTCTTTCTCATTAATTGTGGACTTTGTCTCTTTGTCCTGAGTAATTGGCATACCTTGGATGGCACAAAGATAAACATTTTCATCTGAAATGTACTTTTCTCTCACATTAATCTCTCTATTAAGTAGATTTTCTATATCTTCCTCTGTATATAGAATAGATGTAGCTACAATCCCATGTTCATCAATAATACTCCTTGCATCGTTGAGTAATATATCATGCAATTCCTTAATAGTTTCTATCATGGATCCAAGAAGCTCTTCCCACTCTTTCCCATTAATTTCTACAAATATTTTTGTCCGTAACAATATTTTCTGCATATATTATGATATTGATCCGATTTGATGCACCTTCTCTATTTGATCCATACTTCCCTTTCATTTCACTTGATTTGCTCATTTTGCATGACATAGGCCAGGATTTGACAACGGGTAAGGATTTTGCAAATTTTGGAGAATCTCTGTTAAAGAGAAGGTAAGGATGGCTAAGCTGAGTGCAGTGGAGAGGGAGAGAATGAAATTGAGAGAGTGGAGGTGGAGAGTGATAATGATGAAAATATTTCAGGGCTTGTAGAAATATGGAAATTATAATCTTCCTCCCAGAGCAGATATAAATGAAGTAATGCATGAAAATAATATGACTTCCTAGGGGTCCTAGTATGCCTTATCATGCATTAGGACCCCTAGGAAGTCACCGTGATCCCTTTTGACATATTGGAATGCTCAAGTGTATCCTAAGGGGTCCTACAATGCCTTCAGACACACTTGAGCATTCAAATGTGTCAAAAGGGGTCATGGGGACTTCCTAGGGGTCCTAATATGCCTTATCGTGCATTAGGACCCCTAGGAAGTCCCTGTGACCCCTTTTGACACATTGGAATGCTCAAGTGTGTCCTAAAAGGTCCTACAATGCCTTCAGACACACTTGAGCATTCAAATGTGTCAAAAGGGGTCATGGGGACTTCCTTGGGGTCCTAGTATGCCTTATCCCACGTTAGGACCCCTAGGAAGTCCTTGTGACCCCTGTGGACACATTGGAATGCTCAAGTATGTCCTAAGGGGTCCTACAGTCCCTTTGAACACACTTGAGCATTCAAATGTGTCAAAAGGGGTCACAGGGACTTCCTAGGGGTCCTAATAGGTCTTGTCATGCGTTAGGACCCCTATGAAGTCCCCGTGATCCCTATGGACACATTGGAATGCTCAAGTGTGTCTAAAGGGGCCGTAGGACCACTTATTGTCACATTCAAACATTCAAGTGTGTCCTAAGGGGTCCTATAATTCCTTCAAACACACTTGAGCATTCAAATGTGTCAAAAGGGGTCATGGGGACTTCCTAGGGGTCCTAATAGGCCTTATCACGCGTTAGGACCCCTAGGAAGTTTTTGTGACCCCTTTTGACACATTAGAACACTCAAGTGTGTCCTAAGGGGTCCTACGACACCTTTGGACACACTTGAGCATTCAAATGTGTCAAAAGGGGTCATGAGGACTTCCTAGGGGTCCTAGTATGCCTTATCATGTGTTAAGACCCCTAGGAAGTCCCCATGACCCCTGTGGACACATTGGAATGCTCAAGTGTGTCCTAAGGGGTCCTACAGACCCTTCAGACACACTTGAGTATTTAAATGTGTCAAAAGGGGTCATGGGGACTTCCTAGGGGTCCTAGTATGCCTTATCACATGTTAGGACCCCTAGGAAGTCCTTGTGACCCCTTTTGACACATTAGAATGCTCAAGTGTGTCCTAAGGGGTCATACAACCCCTTCAAACACACTTGAGCATTCAAATGTGTCAAAAGGGGTCATGAGGACTTTCTAGGGGTCCTAGTATGCCTTATCATGCGTTAGGACCCCTAGAAAGTCCCCGTGACCCCTTTTGACACATTAGAATGCTCAAGTGTGTCCTAAGGGGTCCTATGACCCCTTCAAACACACTTGAGCATTCAAATGTGTCAAAAGGGGTCATGAGGACCTCTTAGGGGTCCTAGTACACCTTATCGTGTGTTAGGACCCCTAGGAAGTCCCTGTGACCCCTTTTGACACATTTGAATGCTCAAGTGTGTCCTAAGGGGTCCTATGACCCCTTTGGACACACTTGAGCATTCAAATGTGTCAAAAGGGGTCATGAGGACTTCCTAGGGGTCCTTGTACACCTTATCACATGTTAGGACCCCTAGGAAGTCCTCGTGACCCCTTTTGACACATTGGAATGCTCAAGTGTGTCCTAAGGGGTCCTATGATGCCTTTAGACACACTTGAGCATCCTAATGTGTTAAAAGGGGTCACGAGGACTTCCTAGGGCTCCTAACATGTGATAAGGCCTATTAGGACCCCTAGAAAGTCCCCATGACCCCTTTTGACACATTTGAATGCTCAAGTGTGTTTGAAGGTGTCGTAGGACCCCTTAGGACACACTTGAGCATTCCAAATTGTCAAAAGGGGTCACGAGGACTTCCTAGGGGTCCTAACACATGATAAGGCATACTAGGACCCCTAGGAAGTCATCATGAACCCTTTTGACACATTTGAATGCTCAAGTGTGTTTGAAGGGGCTGTAAGACCCCTTAGGACACACTTGAGCATTCTAATGTGTTCACAGGGGTCACGAGGACTTCCTAGGGGTCCTAATACACCTTATCACATGTTAGGACCCTTAGGAAGTCCCAGTGACCCCTTTTGACACATTAGAATGCTCAAGTGTGTCCTAAGGGGTCCTACGGCCCCTTCAGACACACTTGAACATTTAAATGTGTCAAAAGGGGTCATGAGGACTTCTTAGGGGTCCTAATAGGCCTTATCGCATGTTAGGACCCCTAGGAAGTCCCCATGACCCCTTTTGACACATTTGAATGCTCAAGTGTGTCTGAAGGGGCTGTAGGACCCCTTAGGACACACTTAGCATTCTAATGTGTCAAAAGGGGTCACTAGGACTTACTAAGGGTCCTAACATGTGATAAGGCGTATTAGGACCCCTAAGAAGTCCCCGTGACCCCTATGGACACATTAGAATGCTCAAGTGTGTCCTAATGGGTCCTACGGCCCCTTTAGACACACTTGAGAATTCAAATGTGGCAAAAGGGGTCATGGGGACTTCATAGGCATTTTAATAGGCATTATCATGCATTAGGACCCCTAGGAAGTCCCCATGACCCCTTTTGACACATTAGAACACTCAAGTGTGTCCTAAGGGGTCCTACGGCCCCTTTAGACACACTTGAGCATTCAAATGTGTCAAAAGGGGTCATGGGGACTTCCTAGGGATCCTAATAGGCCTTATCACATGTTAGGACCACTAGGAAGTCCCCGTGACCCATTTTGACACATTGGAATGCTCAAGTGTGTCATAGGGGTCCTACGGCCCCTTCGGACACACTTGAGCATTCAAATGTGTCAAAAGGGGTCATGGGGACTTCCTAGGGGTCCTAATAGGCCTCACGTTAGGACCCCTAGGAAGTCCTTGTGACCCCTTTGGACACACTTGAATGCGGCCCCTTCAGACACACTTGAGCAATCAAATGTGTCAAAAGGGGTCACAGGGACTTCCTAGGGGTCGTAACATGCGATAAGGCCTATTAGGACCCCTAGGAAGTCCCCATGACCCCTTTTGACACATTTGAATGCTCAAGTGTGTCTGAAGGGGCCATAGGACCCCTTCGGACACACTTGAGCATTCTAATGTGTCAAAAGGGGTTACAAGGACTTCGTAAGGGTCCTAACGCATGATAGGGCATATTAGGACCCCTAGGAAGTCCCCATGACCCCTGTGGACACATTAGAATGCTCAAGTGTGTCCTAAGGTGTCCTACAGCCCCTTCGAACACACTTGACAATTCAAATGTGTCAAAAGGGGTCATGAGGACTTCGTAGGGGTCCTAGTACGTCTTATCACGCATTAGGACCCTTAGGAAGTCCCTGTGACCCCTTTTGACACATTGGAATGCTCAAGTGTGTCCTAAGGGATCCTATGATGCCTTTGGACACACTTGAGTATTCAAATGTGTCAAAAGGGGTCATGGGGACTTCCTAGGGGTCCTAATATGCCTTATCACGCTTTAAGACCCCTAGGAAGTCCCCGTGACCCCTTTTGACACATTAGAACACTCAAGTGTGTCCTAAGGGGTTCTACGATGCCTTCATACACATTGGAGCATTCAAATGTGTCAAAAGGGGTCATGAAGACTTCATAGGGGTCCTAGTATGCCTTATCACGCGTTAGGACCCCTAGGAAGTCCCCGTGACCCCTTTTGACACATTCAAATGCTCAAGTGTGTCCTAAGGGGTCCTACGACACCTTTGGACACACTTGAGCATTCAAATGTGTCAAAAGGGTTCATGAGGACTTCCTAGGGGTCATGGGGACTTCCTAGGGGTCCTAGTACTAGTTTCTAGGATAGATGATGACATCTACTTATTTAGTATAGTCAGACTGTCGAAATTACAAGGGGTCCTAGTATGCCTTATCAAATACATTATATATATAATATGTATTATATATATATTATATACATTAGTATATATAATATGTATTAGTATATATATAATATATTATATATATTATATACATTAGTATATTATAATACATTAGTATATATATAATATACATTATATATATCATATGCCTCTTTTATATATATATATATATTATATACATTATTATATAATACATTCTAGTATATATATAATATACATTTTATATATTATATACCCCATTTTATATGTAAAAGTTCAATTTTTTCATTTGCTCCCGCCCTTTTTTCATCTACCTAGAAATATCAGGTGCCCGATTTGTCACTGGTCATATTTGACATTGCATCGAATTGTCTGCTCCATCAGCTCTGGTTGGCTGGGTAAATTCTGGTGACAACCCTGTTCCGCCCATAGAGTCACTAGAATGCTCGCGACCACGCTCGACCCAAGTGACCCCAAGGTGCACTAAGCACGAGTGGGAAATGATCTTCCGGGGCTCGTATCTCAGACCTCGTGATAGGTATCAAAAAATTGTTAGGTGCTACGGGATCATGTTTCCGAGGTCTACAATAACCTCTCTCAGTTTTGGGTGATTCAACTTTGTTTGCATTTGGCAAGACGATCTCAATCGATGCCAAAACTTGTAGTGAGGGTCAGTTGAAAGTGGCTCAGCAATGTATCTTTCAAACCATCTGACATTACATCAAACCATCTACTCCATTGGTTCCGATTGACTAGGTAAACGCTAGTGACAACCCCGTTCTACCCATGGAGTCATCGGAACGCTCGTGACCACGCTCGACCCAAGTGACCCCAAGGTGCACTAAGCATGATTGGGCAGCGATCTTTTGGGGCTCGTATCTTGTACCTTGTGAGAGGTATCAACAAGCCATAAAGTGCTACGAGATTATGTTTATGATATGTACAATAATCTCTCTCAGTTTTGGGCGATTCAACTTCGTTTGCATTTGGCAAGACGATCTCAGTCGATGCCAAAACTTGCAGTGAGGGTTAGTTGAAAGTGGCTCAGCAGCGTATCTTTCAAACCATCTAACATTGCATCAAACTGTCTACTCCATCGGCTTCGGTTGGCTAGGTAAATGCCAGTGACGACCCCGTTCGGCCCACGGAGTCACCGAAACGCTCGCAACCACGCTCAACTTAAGTGACCCCAAGGTGCACTAAGCACGATTGGGCAGTGATCTTTCGGGGCTTGTATCTCAGACTTCGTGAGAGGTATCAACAAGCCATTAGGTGCTACGGGATTGTGTTTTCGAGGTCTACAATAACCTCTCTCAGTTTTGGGAAATTTGACTTCATTTGCATTTGGAAAGACGATCTCAGTCGATGCCAAAACTTGCAGTGAGGGTCAGTTGAAAGTGGCTCAGTAGCGTATCTTTCAAACCGTCTGACATTGCATCAAACCGTCTTCTCCATAGGCTCTGGTTGGCTGGGTAAATGCCAGTGACAACCCCATTCCACCCATAGAGTCACTGGAATTCTCGCGACCACGCTCGACCCAAGTGACCTAACAACACAAGTGCTACATTTCTTTGTGCATTTAGTAAACCCCAATATGATGAGTTATATACATAATGAGTATATACATAGTATTGAAAACATGTAGTACTAAGTGGCTCAAGTGAGTATATATAATGATATGAAACATAAGAACATAGAAAATCTATAGAAGTTAAGCCTCAAACATAATAAGCTCCATGAACAAGGTATTCCAAAGTAAAGAAAAACAAATGTAACTTCAACAAGATATAATTTAAATCATAATGATAATCATAGTCAAGATATAACTTCACCATTCAATTCCATTAACATGAATAATAAATATGTATACAAAAGATGACGCAAATATAACATAAAAATGAACATGTTCTATATATAGAAAGTATCAAATGTATCTCCATATACAAATATGGCACATGCCATTTCAAAATGTCTACAAAATCAATGTTTCAAGGTGTACAATGTGGCATATATGCCATCTCAAAATGTGCCAAGTGGCATCTCTAAATGACCAAAAAACTAAAACTACATCCTATGTCGTAGGGGGATCATCAAAATGTAGCCTCTTTGAAGAAGTGTTAGGCTCTGATTGATCCTACAACAAAAATGAGTTCAAACCCAAGTTAGGTTGCTTACGTTATATATATATATATATATATATATATATATATATATATATATATATATATATATATATATATATATATATATATATATATATATATATATATATATATATATATATATATAATGGGTAAGTGCACAAAGATGGGGGACCAAAAAAGGGGTATAAGATGCCACTTTTTTCCTGAAATCAACAAACTCTGAACTTCAACAAGAAATTGAAGATAGTTAGACTCAAAATTTTAAGATGTGACAAAAACAAGAGTTGTAATACTCTGAATCTAGTTCCTAAACTACTAACTTATTTTGAAAATGGTGTAGATTAAGGCCCTCAAAAAGGGGGAGCACAAAAAGTGGTCTTGTTTTTGGTCCAAAAACATAACATAGTGCCTGGTGTGCTCCCCCTAAAATGTTAACTTTTTTTTTGAATTTTTTTAATCGCTCCAGTGAGAAGTTAGCTAACACCATGTAGTTTATCCCGAATTTTTTTGGTAATTTTTTGATGAACGTATAATTTTTTATGAATTTATGAAGTGCACACATCCTGAAAACATGAAATTTCTGTGTGCTCCCCCTAGAAATCATTTAAAACTAATCAAAAATTTAATTTTCTTTTTTTTAAAGTGTGTAGAATGGAGTCTAGTTTCTAAAAATGTAACTTATTGCAAAATTTGATGAATGAGCCAAAATCTATGCCCAAAATACTGCATGTTGGTTTTTTACAAAAAATAGACATACACACAAAAGAAATTAGAGTTGAAAAACTTAACATAATCAGAATTCAAAATAAATTATATGCTTAGATAGCTAACAGAGAGATCTGCAATATCACGTCGTCTGATTTTTACGATCTTGAGCCACGAGTAAACCTGATGAGGAGCACACAAAAAAAGATGTCATTTTTTTGTATGTTTGCTAAAAAACACATCTTAGACCTATTACAATCGTCCAAGCCTTTGGGTTGGATCTCCAAGGCAAATCCAACCCTTAGGATTGGTAAATTCAAATCCTTTACAAAGTGCGCACGCCCTATAGGGCATGCGCCCTATGTAAAAAACCATAAATTTACATAGGGCATGCGCCAAATAGGGCGTGCACCCTATGTAAGATACATATTTATATAGTGAGAGAGAGAGAGGAGGGGGGTAATTTATACAAAGAGAGGGGGGGTAATTTATACAAATATAACATTTGAGTATTGTATGCACCCTAAAATGGTCGCCTAGACTTTGGGCCCCATTTATTCAATTTGTCAAATATCAATTTCCTGAATCAATGCTTTGCAACTTTCAAATCAATTCCTTGATCAAATCGCAATTAAATCAATAATTCAAATATTGTTAAGGTTTGATCATTTCATCAATAATTTTATTTAATTAAAAGAAATATTCTCTTTTAAATAAATAAAATAGGCTTATTTAATTAAAAGAAATATCTTAAATAAAATAATCTTATTTAATTAAAACCTCTTTTAATTGAATGATTTTATCTTATTTAATTAAATATTCCTCTTTTTATTAAATAAACTTATCTTATTTATTTAAAAGATAATTCCTCTTTTAAATAAATAAAATCCCCACTTAAAGCAAAATCTGTGATGGAAAAGGAAATAAATCAAATAAAAACAAAACAAAAATCCTTTTCCTAATTCTTTCAATAATTTTATTTAATTGAAAGAAATATTCCCTCTTAAATAAATAAAATAAATTTATTTAATTGAAAGAAATATCTTTTAAAATGAAATAAATTTATTTAATTAAATGATTTTATCTTATGATATCTCTCTTTTAATTAAATAATGTTATCTTATTTAATTAATAGAGAATCATTCTTTTAAATAAATAAAAAATCCTCTTAAAGCTCTTTGTGATGAAAAAAAGGAAATAAATAATTAAAAATAAATAAAATCCTTTTTCTTTCCACACTTTCTAAAAAATGAGCTTTATTTCCTCTTTTTGGATTTATCCCACATTGCTCTTGAGGATGCATTCTCTTCCACATTTTCTTATATAAGGAGCCCTCTCCTTCTTATTTCAGATCCGAGAATTTTCATGTTATTGTTATACTGTAGGTTTGGAGAGCAATCTTGGAAGAAGCTTGTTGAGCACATTTGGAGCTTGGATATTTGAGACTTCTTTCTTCTTGTCTTCTTCTCTCATGCCTTATGGCAATCCATAGTTTAGATTAATATTGCATTCACATAATAGTTTAAATTCATGTTTCCTTTCATGGATTAACATTGTATAAGCATTCATTTCAATAGAATAGTTTATTTCTTGCATTGTTATCATTTAGACTAGTTTCATTTGCATGCAATAACTTGATGATCATGGAGATTAGCATGCTTGCTATTCATCTTTGAATCTCTCATTTCTTGGTGTACTTGCATGGGCATAACTAGGTCAATCTGAGGGCCTCATATACAAACCCCTGCACTCCACGAATAAAGAGCTATGAATAGCTGTTTCAGACCTCATTCTTGAGTGTTCTTGAATGTAATGATTCATATAAGTGTGACTAATTTCTAGCACACATTTTTGGCGCCTAGCGTGGGACAGAAAAGATTAATTTCTGGCCTCATTCTTGATTGGTTTTTCAGTTTTAGTGTTGGTTCCAAGCCTTGTACGGCCATGTACAGACTGGAAACCCTATAATATAGTAATGGATGGATATAATAATGAATCATCTTTCTCATGCTTTTTTTTTGGTTCATTTTTATAAAGAAATGAATAAGTTATGATCATTTTGGTGAAAGTGGGTATTTGCAGATTTGAGATTCTCTGAATACAGTCATATTGAAATGTCTGGTACGGACAAAGTATGAATAATCAGGACCTATAATAATATTCATTGGAAAGATACATGAATTATATTTCATTTCCTTTTTGTTTGAGTCATTTTTATTCAGATTTGTGAAAGTTACGGGCATTTGAATGAAAACTAGTTTTTAACAATCTGCATTGGAGTTGTAGGCAATGATTTTCTCTTAGAAAATAGTTTATGAATGGAAAAAATAAATGGCTTACATATTTGGAAACTAGATTGAATAATAGTTGTTTTGATATTGGTTTGGTTTCATTTGGATTCTTTTTGAGAAAGATATGTGATTCTCTAGACAGGGTTTGGTGTTTTAAATCTGATTTATGACAGAAAAATTGCAGTCTAAAAAGGTTATTGGTTGAGGAACCAAATGGAATCATAAGACCTTATAATTTTGGGAAATGGTAGTTCTTGATGTTGGATAAAAAATTAATTCTTTTCAGAAATTTTAATATTGTGATTTTATGGGTCAAATAAATCAATCTTTAAAGACTGTCTTGAAGACAACAATGTTAAATCAAACTCCTAACAATTGATTTTCATATCTAACCATCTTAGGGTTTTTTTTTTGGATGTGTGCTAAATGCTGGAGTGCAAATATTTGGACCTAAGGTGAGTTCTTAAAATCTCTATAACACTTGGTTTGGGCATAAAATCAATCTCTCATGTGTTTGGCTTGAGTGTTACATGCTTTCATAGAACACATTTTTGATGCTCTTAATGGGAAATGAATGAACATAGATTTGCTTTTATACAAGTTTGTGTTTAAGTGAATGCTTGTATTTAAACATTAATTAATTCTTGGTTTCAAATATCAAAACATCTCATTGAGTAATCTAGGGCATAGATTCATTCCTAGTTTACATGAAGAGTTAAATGCACCACTTTGTGGACTCACTTCATGTTTACTTGGAAAGTTAAATATTCCATGATTCAAACCCTCTTGCACTTATGAGTAGTATTGATTAGCAGTCTTAGATTACTTGTGATTGATCTAGATTACTATCTTGGGTTATTGGACTCGCTAATCCACCGGCCCCTCATTTCCGCCCTATGGTTGCAATCTCAGTGCCACATTAAAGGGGAGGGGTCTATAGGAAAGAAGCGTTAATTGTTCCACTAGGCAACCCTTTTGAGCTTTTTGAACTCACTTGTTTTCTAGGTTGTGGACTCGTTTGTAGCTTATGTGGGGTGTTAAGTGTTCCACCTTATGGACTCACCTCATATTTTCTTTAAGCGTTAAGTGTTCCACCTTTAGTGTTTTTCAATACTTTTTGATAGAGAATTACTTACTTTTCATTTTTTTAGAAGGCCTGCTTGGGGATTTCATCACCTCAAGGGATGACCTTAACTCCCGTGTTCCAGCGGAGTAGAAATATCAGGAGGTGAATCCAAAGACACCTCCCTTGGGAATGAGTTAGATTTCACTTTTGGCTAAGCCTCAAAGAACTTTATACCTTTGAGAAGTGAAGGAGGAGATTTGGGTTACCGTCTCCCCTCGGCTATGTGATTTCTGATTCTTCTCATCTATAGATTTGGGCCTCATGTACCTTGTGTATATCAAGGACACCCTTTAGAAAAGTCATGTATATCCTTGTAGACAGCTTGCTAGGATGTTGTTGTGTTCTAAGTGCTTGCTAAAACATATCCAAGAACATACACAAGTAGAATCTTTAAGGAGTAGCATACTAAGTCACTATTCTTGTTCATGTGCAAGGTTGCTTTGCCCCTTGCTCATTGTTTGAAGACAATTGCTTACTTGAACTCCCTGATTGCTGTCTTATGTGCTTGATACAAATCCATTGATATACTTGCTTGGTCTTTGAAAATGAACAACAAACTGAAATACTGAGTTCTTCGATTAGGTGACTTGTCCCAGTTCTAGAGACCTATTCTGTATTTAGGGTGCTTGTGTCCTTGACCTTTTGAGTTAGTGATCCTTGATCTCATAAGTGATTTTGCTTGAGATTGGCAAATCAGGAACTGTTCCTGTCAAATAGATAAATTTTCCTACTCTTTGATAACACACTTGGAGAGTGCTAGTAATCTCTTCGTCCACCCATTTTCATACAATTCAAACTTAGTATACTTTGTGTAAGTCATCCTCCTGATCCATACGTGCTCAGGTATTCACCTAAGAATTGAGCACCTTTGTGACAGTGTTGGTTTGCACCTATTTGCAACAGTTCTATTTCACCATTTCTCTCGGACAAGAGAAAACTTTTACTATCCTAGTCTAGTATTGACGTTTCCTACAATTGTCTGTTTGCCTAAACTCTCCCTTTCATGTCAGTAACAACAAGATATCAAGTGAGCCAAGGAAAGTGACCTTAGATAGTCTTCAACCAACTACCCCCGGTTCAGACTCATCAAAAGAGAAAGGAAAAGGAACCAATATTTGACCAGTCGCCTAGGACTAAGTCTGAAACCTGGTTTGACCCAAAGAGCCATTTTAGCGATTTGAGTACCCCCTCAGCACCTTCCCACTTAGGTATAGATATGAGTTATACTGTCACTAGGCGGGAGAGGGAAGCCATGGATCAAACTCTTGATGACATCTATGAAAGACACAGAGACAAGATTTTGTTTGGTAATTCCTCTCATGATGCTCAACCTAGTTCACCCCCCATCAGCACTAGGTACCTAGATGCACATCAAAGAGCCGAAAGGCATGAGAGACAAGATCACCCAGAACAATGGTCACAACATGAAGACCAAGACAATGAACCTAGTGATGCTCATGTCAATGCAACGTATACCAATGATTTGTAAAAACATTCAAGACCAAACTCTCCACTTCAAACAACCTCAAGGCATACAAGTGAAAGGCTTAAAAGGATTGAGTGTGAGAAGAAAGCCTTTTTAGATGAGCAAGCTGCACAGCAAGAAAAATTTAGACAGCTTGAGGCAGAGAGCCAAGCTTTATTGGAAGTACAAAGGAAATTTGCTCAAGAAGAGCAAGATAGGCTTTTAGCCCAACAAATTAATACCCAATTGAACAATAGGGGTGCCAATAGTGGAAATAATTCTTCTCCCTCCACCCCTTCTAGAACACCAAGAAGTAGAAGGCGGTCAAGAACCCCTTCTAGATCTCCTAGTCCTAGAGGAAGAAGGGCTTCTCAGTATGCTCACTATAGGAGGCAGACCCCTCCCAGAAATTCAAGACCACACTCCCAACATGTACATCATGGTTCCCAACATGTAGGTGGTAGCTCACATTATGACCTTGATACTCAAGACTTCATGCGTATGAAACAAGAGCCTATCTTCCAACAGTATGTGGAGAGGTATTTGGAACAAAACAAAGATAAATTCTTGGAAAGTCTAATCAACAAGGGTGCCAGAGTCCCTTATAATTTTGATGTGGACAAAAAAATACAAAAGCAAAATCCCTCTCAAGAGGAAGAAATCCGCCAAATGAAGAAAATGATGCAACCTAAGAGCTCATTCTCACTAGATTCGATTCGTCCTAATCCATTCGACAAGAGTGTGAGTATGAAGGATTTTCCAAAGAGGGTGGAATTCCCTCAACATGATAAATATGATGGCAGTGGTGATCCACATGACCATGTGCACCAGTTCTATACTATGAGCTTTGAATTCCATCAGGATGACTCCTATTTGATGAGGTTATTCCCTAGAAGTCTTAAAGGACAAGCAATGGAATGGTTTACCAATATCACTCCCCTTGTCAAGACTTTTAGAGAACTTGTTCATCGATTCATTCAACACTTCACATATAATCTGTCAAGATCTGTTACTATGTTGGACCTATGCAACTTGAAACAAAATCAGGGGGAACCCTTTGTTACCTTCTTGCAAAGGTGGAGGAGATAGTGCTCTCGGTATCCTAGGATGATCCATGAGGATGAAAAGATTGACATACTTGTCAGTAACTTGGTGCCTGAAATGAGATATGAGATCAAAAAGATAGTCTTCAATTCCTTTGATACCATGATTGAAACTGCATGCCGCATTGACGATGTTCTAAAAGAACAAGGCATTTTGACCAAACATAGCAACAATGGCAACAATGGTCAACAAAACAACAAGGATAAAGGGAAGAACAAAAATTGGAACAAGAACAAACAAGTTGTCAATGATGGAGTTGTAGACTCTCCCCAACCTAAAGATTAAGGTGTCCTTCACTTGTCTAGTGCAGTTCAAGCTATGAAGCTCAATGCACCTCCTCAGCAAGAAAGTAAACCATGATATCAAGAGAGGCCCAAAAAGGAGAAGAGGCAATTTACCAAATTGGGTGACTCATATGAGGATGTTCTCAAAAATATCATTTCTAACAACTTGGCACATCCTCAGGATCCTGCAAAACATTACATCCCTAACATTAATCCACATTGGTGGGATGAGAAGGCTTTCTATACGTTTCATAATGGCATTGGGCATACCATTGAGAATTGCTAGAAACTCAAGCACATTATCCAAGATCTCATTGAGAATGGAAAGCTTAAGGTGGATGGACTGAACACCAATGTTGATCACAAAGCATTTAAAGAGCCGTTGCCTAAGTATGACAAGGGGGAAACCTCTAAACCAAAGGATGGCAAGGCTACAATCAACTACACTTACATAGTGGCAGAAAATGTGGTAAACATGCTTGAATTTGTGGAGCCAAGTGTTAATATGATGAGGAGTAAGGACCCGCATGGTTATGAATCTCCCCCTGTCTTTGACAAAGAACCTGTTGTGGTGTTGAGAGGTCCTCATTCTAGGTTATCTTCTCAAGCCCTTAATGATGTTACTAGGAGTCAAAGCCCTATTGTTCTTAGAGGTCCTAGTTCAGGTCCATCCAACAAACCCAAGCAAGTGGCATCCAAGAATGTCACCAAGTCCGCCACTACTCCCAAACCAAACTACAATCTTGTAGATTAGTTACAGAAAACTCCAGCACAAATATCAATCTTGGAGCTTCTAGAGTTGTCCCCTAGACATAAACAGATCCTTGAGGATGCTTTGCGCACAGTAAATGTCCCCAACAACATTGATATAGACCAATTCCAAGGCATGGTGAATCACATTACTAGCCCACATTACCTCTCTTTCTTGGAAGATGATGACAAATCCCTAATCCATCCACACAATCTTTCCCTTCACATTGAAGTAATGATTCATAAAACCCGTGTCAGGTGCGTGTTGATAGATGGGGGTGCTGGGCTAAATATTTGTACTTTAAGTTTGTTAAAAACTTTGGGCTATTTAGAGGAAGTGATCGACACTAAAAAGAAGATCACTATAAAGGCCTATGATGAGGCAAAACGAAGTTCTAAGGGGTTGGCTGTCCTTCCTGTCAGGATTGGCCCAATTGAAAAAGATATCTTGTTCCAAATTGTTGATACTGGACCCCTTGCATACATCTTATTGGGCAGACCATGGATTCACGACATGCAGGCAGTGCCATCTACCTACCACCAGTGTGTTAAGTTCCCCTACAATGGAGTAGAAATTTTCATACCAGGGGATATCACTTTATCAGTTAATTCAATCTCAGCTAATGATCATGTCCCTCTTAATCGAGAAGTAGAGGATTATCAAGCAACTTTAGCATACTGTCAAGACAAGTTTAAATCAATAGACCTTGGCATGGGGGGGTATCAACTTGACTCTTTTGCAAAGATGCCTGTTTCCCCTAGGTCCTATGGAAAACCTTCACATGAGATGAAACCGTCTTCTTCAGCAATGACACTATTTGACAAGTTTGTGGAATCCTCAATACCAATACAAGATGAAAAAGAGGAAGTAGCTATTCGAGATTGGATATACAAAGAGGAGAAGTACCAGCACAATGAAAATTTCTCCCCCTCTCCTAAGTCCTATGGGAGAGGATATACTTTTGTCAAGAAGATGGGTTATCCAGGATATGGCCCTCTTAGTCACAGGTTAGATGCTAGAGCCGAACCACTTAATCATGATCTTTTTGGATGTAAATCTAAGAAACCAATTGGCCTAGGCTTTACGAAGAATAACAAGTGCACTGTCCCCATTCTTGATAGGTGGGATAGTGAAGATGACACATAATATGTACCATATTTGACAAATCAACAAGACATGACAGATGATTGGGTACCTTCAACAAATCTCCTTTGGGGAGATTCTAGAGATTTAACAATTGACAGTCCTCCTATCCTAGCTGCGATAGATAGTGACTATATGAATGCAAGATTGACTATGGATAGTGTCTCCATCCCAGCTGCAACGGATGGTGATAATTCAAATAATTTTGTGATTGAGCAAATTGCTAGAGGAGAGGAAACTCTTCCAAATCTTGAGGCTTCTACATCACGAGGCCCCAACAATAATTCAGAAATAGAATCTCATGAGTTTGAGTGGGATTCACTCTCAGATGCAATAGTTGACTTGGATATGGATGTTGTCCACGCTTATAGTTCTCAACCGGATGTAGTTGATGAGTCATGTGTCAGATTAGAAGATTGGAACCCACGTGTCGCATTAGTAGACAATTCTTCGCTCAATAGGGTAAATTCTGATTTAGACACCTTAGAGGGATACTTGACAGACTCCAATTCTGCGGTCACCAGAGATGACATCACCTATATCCTTAATCTTGAACCAGTCATTAACCTACCGCTTATTGACCCCAACCTTATTGATTGGTCTCAACATTATCAAGAGCCTCAACTCTTGATATTTCACACTGACTATGAGATCACCTGCTATCTAAATGCCATTGAACCTATAGTCTCTTCCACCAGTGAATCAGCTACCAGTATGACAGAACCTGACATCAAGTACCTTAGTCACAAGATAAAAAGAAAAGAAAAAAAGAATAAGAGTTCTGATGTCAAAAACCACTGTGTGGTGGTGTCAGAACGAAAAAAAGTAAAAATAAAAGATGTATCCAAGGGTGAAAACCTCTCTGAGGCACCTATGGATGAGGTACTTGATAGTCTCCCAAGCTATTTTCAGGATAGATCATCAGTATTGGTTGAACCTACAGAAGTTGTTAATTTGGGTACAGAAGAGGCTCCAAAAATTGTACACTTGGCTAAATCTTTATCACCTCAAGAAAAGAAAGCCTACACTGAGTTCCTCCAAAAGAAGAAAATTAATTTTGCATGGACATATTTAGACATGCCAGGGTTGGACACTAATCTCATTATGCATCATTTGTCCATAGCTCCAGGTGTCAAACCAGTCAAACAAAAGTTGAGAAAAATGCACCCTCATATAGCTCTTCTAGTGAAAGCTAAATTAGAAAAGCTCCTTGGTGCAGGATTCATTAGAGCTATAGACTATGCCGACTGGATTTCCAACATTGTACATGTTTCCAAACATGATAAATCCATCCGAATCTGCACAGATTTTAGAGATCTTAACAGAGCATGCCCAAAGGATGATTTTCCACTTCCTAACATAGACATGATAGTGGACATGACGACGGGCTATGAGATCTATTCCTTGATGGATGGTTTTTCTGGGTATAATCAAATCAAGATTGCTGCTGAGGATCAGGAAAAGACTGCATTCACATGCACATGGGGTACTTATTGTTGGAACATCATGCCCTTTGGATTGAAAAATGCAAGAGCTACTTATCAAAGAGCTATGACAACCATCTTCCATGACATGATGCATAAGAATATGGAAGATTATGTGGATGACACCCTCGCTAAGTCTAAGAAAAGAGGAACACATCTGGCAAATTTAGAAGTAATTCTGGATCTCATGGAACAATTTCAACTAAGATTAAACCCAAAAAAGTGTGCATTCGGTGTTACTTCTAGAAAATTATTGGGATTCATCATTTCAGCCAAAGGGATAGAAGTGGACCGTGAAAAGGTCCAAGCCATTATAGACATGCCACCTCCCAAAAATATCAGTCAAATGAGGAGTCTTCAAGGACACCTTCAATCCATAAGGAGGTTTATTTCACAATTGGCAGATAAAGCACAACCCTTTAACAAAAACTTGCATAAAGGTGTTCCGTGTGTCTGGAATGAGGATTGCCAGAAGAGCATGGATCAAATTAAGGAATACTTGGCAAGTCCTCCCATTTTAATGCCTCCCATTCCAGGAAAACCCCTCATTTTGTATGTCTCAGCTACTAAATCTTCACTGGGTGCATTGTTGGCTCAATTAGATGAACAAGGGAAAGAAAGGGCCATATATTATATTAGCCACACTCTTGTTGCTTATGAGGTCAATTATACTAGTATTGAAAAATCTTGCCTTGCAGTAGTGTTTGCTTCTCAAAAATTGTGACACTATATGCTTGCGCACACCATACACCTCATAGCAAAAATTGATCCTCTCAAATACTTACTCGGTAAAGCTGCTCTCATGGGTAGACTTGCTAAATGGATGATGATTCTTTCTGAATTTGACATAGATTATATTGAGCACAAGGCAATCAAAGGCCAAGCTATTGTAGATCAACTGGCTAATTTCCCAATTCAAGATAATATTCCCATTCAAGTCAATTTCCTAGATGAACATCTTATGTACATGACTGAGAGATCCTAGAAACTATTCTTTGATGGTTCCTACATGCAAAATGGTTCTGGAGCTGGTGTGTTGTTTGTCTCTCCACATGGGTACACTATTCCCAAATCTTACAAGTTACTCTTCCCATGCACAAACAACATAGCTGAATATGAGGCTTTAACAAATGGATTAAAAATGGCTATAGAGTGGAATATCATAGAACTACATATCTATGGGGATTCTCAGTTGATCATTAATCAAGTCAATGAGCAATACCAAACAAAAGATGACAAGTTGATACCTTAAAAAAAATGGTTGATTCATTAAGACAGTATTTTACTTTTGTCACTTTTCAGCAAATCCCTAAGGCTAAGAACAAAGCAGCTGATGCTATGGCCACCCTTGCTTCACTTCTTCAGTTAGAGGAACATGAGTCTAGATATGAATTCCTGGTGGAAGAGCTACGTTATCCCATTTATGACTCTCAAGAAAGCCATGTCATTTGTACCCTTGTCAATCATGAATCCTCTCGCTATGGTGCTATTTACTCATATCTCCATGATGGCATCATCCCAGACACATTTAACCAATTTGAAAGAAGAAACCTTGTCCGTAACGCCTCTCACCATTCCCTCATCTCTGGTGATTTGTATAGGAGGGGTCTAGATGGGACACTTCTTAGGTTCTTAGAAAAGGAGGAATCCGATCAAGCGCTAGTTGACATCCACGAGGGCATATGTGGGGGACATTCTAATGGTCTTTCCATGGCTCGAAGGTTGCTTAGGGTGGGGTACTATTGGCCTATGATGTAGATAGATGTGGTAGCTTTTGCCAAGTCTTGTGAAAAATGTCAGAAACATGGACACCTGATACATGCTCCAGGTAGGGAGCTAATTCCTTCTATATCTCACTAGCCATTTCAGCGATGGGCCTTTGACCTTGTTGGGCAGATTCATCCCAACTCATCAGGTGGACATAAGTTCATTATCACTGCTACTGACTATTTCACAAAATGGGTAGAGGCTATTCCACTTTCTGTTGCCTCAGGCAAGACCGTGTCTTTATTCATTTTAAACCATATCATCTGTCGATATGGAGTGCCATCTGAGATCATCACTGACAATGGGGGTCAGTTCAAAAACAAGGACCTTACACAACTCTGCCAAAGATTTAAGATAAAGCAACATTGGTCCTCCATTTACTTCCCGCAAGGAAATGGTCAGGCAGAGGCTTCAAATAAAACCATTCTCAAGATTTTACACAGAACAGTTCATAAGAATGGTAGAGACTGGCACCTACAGATAAACTCAGCCTTGTGGGCCTATAGAATGAGTATTCGTACTCCAACTGGGGCTACTCCTTTTTCCCTCACATATGGTGCTGAAGTAGTGTTACCTTTAGAGGTTGAGATTCCGTCACTTAGAGTCTCTCTCAAAGGTCTAGTTACAGATGAAGACTATCGCGCCATGAGATTACAAGAATTGGAACTTTTGGATAAAAAGCATAAAGCATCATTTGACCATATGAGGGTCTACCAAAAGTGGATGTCCAAGGCATTCAACAAAAAGGTTCGCCCTAGAGAATTCCAAGTAGGAGATCTTGTCCTGCGAGAGAATCTTAAAAACCAACAAAATAGAGAACAAAAGGGCAAATTCGAACCTAATTGGCTTGGACCCTACATTATCACAACAACTTTTGGTACAGGTGCTTATTTACTATCTATTGAAGAGGGGGAGCAGCTCCCTAAGCCTATCAATGTTTTGCACCTAAAGAAGTTCTATCCTTGATGCCCATTCTATTTGGGGGCATCTTTTGTACATACTTATTGATCTTAAAAAAATTCCAAAAAAGTTCATATATGATGCTGAAAAATTTCTAAAAATCAGAAAATGTCCTGAAAAAATTATCATCTTAGTGAAAACCTAGCAATAGGCACTTTGATGTATCTTAAAAAAATTATATATTCCAAAAATACCAAAATAATAAAAAATTCAAAAAATTCAAAAAAAATAGAAAAAGTGCCTTGGTGAAAACCTGGAAACAGGCGCCTTGGTAGAAAAAATACAAAAAAATTATAAAAAGTCTTGAAAAAATTCTTCCAAGTGGTGAAAACCTAGAAACGGGTGCTACTTGAGGCCTTTGCACCCCTATTTCTTAGCATGCGTCCTCGACACTTAGCCTTTCTCCATCATACCTTGTCCTTGTTGCCTTGGTTTGGAATTGGTCTTTGTCTTTGTCTAGGGGGCATCACTGTGTTAGCTTTGGTCTCTTGGATATGCTTGTCTTTAGGACACCTCGCAAATGGTGTTTTTCAACACCAACCCAACTGTGTTTTTCAACACAACCCCCGACATCGAGTGTTTTTCAACACTTATCAATTTGGTCTTATCCAGTTTGGTCATGTGATCTTACCTGCTAGCAAGCATTCGATCCTTATCCTCGGAACTCAGTATCAGTTTGCACACTTAAAATTTTTAAATGCAACACTTAATGCTTGAGATATGTCATGATTTTTTTTTTTTTGTGTCTTGACTGTTATTGATTTTCGTTGAATGTACTTGTCTAATAAGTCTCTCCATGATGCATCACTAGAAGACTTGGGGCATGGGGCATGTTTTTATTTGCTTTCTGCTTGTGGGTGTTGTCTTGAACCTCTTCTGTGTCTCTTGTTGTCTCCTTGAAACACTTAGGAGATTTAAGGCATCATCCTTGACTATTTTTTGCACAACCATTCTCATGGTCATCCCGGTGTTTATGCCTTGATGTGAGCATGGTTTTGCTACATTAAATTGGGTAAGCTAACATTGTAGTCATCTTGACCTTTATGTCTTTGATGCTCATGTTAGAATCTTTCCACATTCCAATCCGATATAAATCACATTCATATCTTCATAGTTGCATTTTTGACTAGTGTTGATTGTGTGATTGTCCGATGTCTGGTAATAATGGCCCTATGATGAAAATAAGTTCTTTTACATTCTCTAATGAATGATGAACACAAAAATCCTATGTTACCCTACTGCAAGTACACCTTTGCATTTTCATGTAGCTTGCATTATTTAGACTTCATGTTAAATTTGCACTTTTAGGCTGCATTATGAGTTTGAGAGGATTTCCTTCATCTTTCTTGTGGACTTTTAGTCAACTGTGGTCACATTTTGATCTTCATTTCCTTACCTTCTTTCGTGATCTCAGTCGAAATTCCCTATCTTAAACAGTCGATTGATTTTGGGGCATCTTCTTTTTGGAGGCAAATTCTCTTTCTTCTCTCCATTTCTTTCCATTTCTTCCAAAATTCTATCTTACATTCACTTTCACCCCACTTCTTTTCTTCTAATTCAACCTTGGGGCATAATCTTTCTTGCTAATCTACCTTGGTTCTATGATTTTTTTTATTTTTTTTAATCTTTCATCTTATGTCAAGAACCTTATGTTTAGTTCGATTTGATCAAATTTATCAATTTACTATTTCTCCTCTATCTCATTTCAATTTCGATCACGAGGGGGCAGTACCTACCAAACTTCAATGCTTGATTTAGTTTTATCAAATTTATCAATTGCTTCTTTTGGGGCAACCTTGCTTGAGATTCTTATCTCTTATTTGAGACTTGACAATTACCTATTCACAGGTGTTGGCCTTGTCTTTTTCAATCTGCTTATCTATGTCCTGATGTGTTCCCATCCGTCGAACACACATCTGGGTTGTTTTGTGATCCCAAATCGATCTCACACTTCAATTCCATTCTTTGACTGCATGTGATCCCAAGTCGACCTCACATTAGTCAAAGAGAGGCAAATGTATGCACCTTAAAATGGTCACCTAGACTTTGGGCCCCATTTATTCAATTTGTCAAATATCAATTTCTTGAATCAATGCTTTGCAATTTTCAAATCAATTCCTTGATCAAATCGCAATTAAATCAATGATTCAAATATTTCTAAGGTTTGATCATTTCATCAATAATTTTATTTAATTAAAAGAAATATTCTCTTTTAAATAAATAAAATAGGCTTATTTAATTAAAAGAAATATCTTAAATAAAATAATCTTATTTAATTAAAACCTCTTTTAATTGAATGATTTTATCTTATTTAATTAAATATTCCTCTTTTTATTAAATAAACTTATCTTATTTATTTAAAAGATAATTCCTCTTTTAAATAAATACAATCCCCACTTAAAGCAAAATTTGTGATGGAAAAAGAAATAAATCAAATAAAATAAAAACAAAAATCCTTTTCCTGATTCTTTCAATAATTTTATTTAATTGAAAGAAATATTCCCTCTTAAATAAATAAAATAACTTTATTTAATTGAAAGAAATATCTTTTAAAATGAAATAAATTTATTTAATTAAATGATTTTATCTTATGATATCTCTCTTTTAATTAAATAATGTTATCTTATTTAATTAATAGAGAATCATTCTTTTAAATAAATAAAAAATCCTCTTAAAGCTCTTTGTGATGAAAAAAGGGAAACAAATAATTAAAAATAAATAAAATCCCTTTTCTCTCCACACTTTCTAAAAAATGAGCTTTATTTCCTCTTTTTGGATTTATCCCACATTGCTCTTGAGGATGCATTCTCTTCCACATTTTCCTATATAAGGAGCCCTCTCCTTCTCATTTCAGATCTGAGAATTTTCATGTTATTGTTATACTGCAGGTTTGGAGAGCAATCTTGGAAGAAGCTTGTTGAGCACATTTGGAGCTTGGATATTTGATACTTCTTTCTTCTTGTCTTCTTCTCTCATGCCTTATGGCAATCCATAGTTTAGATTAATATTGCATTCACATAATAGTTTAAATTCATGATTCCTTTCATAGATTAACATTGTATAAGCATTCATTTCAATAGAATAGTTTATTTCTTGCATTGTTATCATCTAGACTAGTTTCATTTGCATGCAATAACTTGATGATCATGGAGATTAGCACGCTTACTATTCATCTTTGAATCTCTCATTTCTTGGTGTACTTGCATGGGCATAACTAGGTCAATCTGAGGGCCTCATATACAAACCCCTGCACTCCACGAATAGAGAGTTGTGAATCGCTGTTTGAGACCTCATTCTTGAGTGTTCTTGAATGTAATGATTCACAGAAGTGTGACTACTTTCTAGCACACAAGTATAAGTTTGATAATTTTAATTTCTTATACTTTAAGTTATATTTTTATAAATTATAAAATATAATGCTTTCAGGATGTTTGGGATAGGTTCCAACTTCATAGGAGTTCACATGCAGATTCTAGATTTGAAAAATTCCAGACTTAGCCAAATTTCAGGATTTAGCAAGGCTTCAGCACAATTACCTCCCACAATCCATCATGGATTTCTAAGGTCAAACTGAAGCTGGCAAAAGGATTCCCAAAGGGTTTTAACTCATTTTTATCACAAATCACTTGGTTTTGACACCATCTCTACGACAGACTTAGCCTAGCTCTCACCCAAATCTCTCTCTCTCTCTCTCTCTCTCTCTCTCTCTCTCTCTCTCTCTCTCTCTCTCTCTCTCTCTCTCTCTCTCTCTCTCTCTCCCATATTCTCACTGTCTCTATCTCTGTCTCTCTCTATCTCTGTCTCTATCTCTGTCTCTCTGTCTGTCTGTCTGTCTGTCTGTCTGTCTCTCTCTCTCTCTCTCTCTCTCCCCCTCTCCCCCTCTCTCCCTCCCTCCCATCTACTCTCTCTCTCTCTCTCTCTCTCTCTCTCTCTGTCTTTGTCTCTATCTTTGTCTCTATCTCTCCTCACATCACCCTCTCTCTCCCCCTTATCTACTCTCTCTCTCTCTCTCTCTCTCTCTCTCTCTCTCTCTCTCTCTCTTTGTCTTTGTCTCTATCTTTGTCTCTATCTCTCCTCACATCACCCTCTCTCTCCCCCTTATCTACTATCTCTCTTTCATTACTCTCTCTCTCTCTCTCTCCCTCCCTCCTCACATCACCCTCTCTCTCCCCCTTATCTACTATCTCTCTTTCATTACTCTCTCTCTCTCTCTCTTTGTCCCCCTTATCTACTCTCTCTCTTTCTTTACTCTCTCTCACCTATCTCTATCTCTCTCTCTCTCTCTCCAGAGTGAGAGAGTGAGAGAGATAGAGATAAGGGGGAGAGAGAGAGAGGGTGAGAGGGTGATGTGAGAAGAGAGAGAGAGAGAGAGAGAGAGAGAGAGAGAGTAGATAAGGGGGAGAGAGAGGTTAATCTCTCTCTCTCTCTCTCTCTCTCTCTCTCTCTCTCTCTCTCTCTTCTCACATCAT
>BSBK01006336.1:0-210000 GCA_027943335.1 Chamaecyparis obtusa | reverse complement strand
TATGAAGCTGGAACCTATCCCAAACATCCTAAAAGCATTATATTTTATAATTTATAAAAATATAACTTAAAGTATAAAAAATTAAAATTATCAAACTTATACTTAAATGTTATATTTGTATAAATTACCCCCCCTCTCTCTCTCACTATATAAATCTATATCTTGCATAGGGCGTACGCCCTATAGGGTGCACGCCCTATGTAAATTTAGGATTTTCATAGGGCACGGGGGGTGAAAATTTTGAGATTTTACAAAGGGTGTGTGCCCTATTTGGCGCACGCTTTGTTTTGCATTGCCCAAGCCATAGGGCATGTGCCCTATAGGGCGCACGCCCTTTAGTGCGTGCACACTATGGGTGATGGGGGGCCAAAAAGAAAAGTGGCATCTTTTTGGTCCCCCATCTTTGTGCACTTACCCTAATTCATAATTCAAACACTAATTTAATTAAAAGTATAATTGAATACAAATATCTATACTTGGCCTCTCGGTCGCCTACCATGACCAGGTGTCCTAGCATAAGTCCTTGGTAATGAAGGGACCATGCCAACAATACCAAATCTGACCTATAAATATATATTTGCAATAATGAGATTAGTAGAGTGGTGCAACATAGAGTAATAAATCTACAAAATAGGACATGATTTGAACTAAAATTAAAACTTACATCTGGTGATCCCTCCTCTGGAATAGTGGGCTGGGTCAACAAAGATATGAAAGATTCTCGTGGGCCCTCCCTCACACTAGGAGTAACATATGAGAGTAAAAAGATTGTCAATTATATATAAATTTACTTCATCATAACAACCCTGGTTACAAAATACAAATAACAATATGTAAAAGTCTACGTACAATTGGACTATCACTCCGAATTGAGATGTCTATCAGCCTAGGCTCCCGAACCCGTGTCAGAACATCATCGATAGCCAAACCCTATACAATAAATTCAAGTAAAATATTTATTACGTACACACAAGTGGCATACATATGCATGCATAATTAATCTTAAACAATTAATTACCTTTCCTTTGTCGACACTTGATGAAGGAACCCCCTCGTGCCCCCCACTAACATTGGTTGTAGTCTGCAAGAGTACAATAAGATGACAATATATTAGTAAATGTATGAATTTTATTGCTCTAATTGATAGAGATTTAAGCATGTACACCAAATGATATAAAAAAAACTAATGGGTACATAATTTATAATATACTGTATAGGCATCGAGGCCAAATGAAATGGCTGAAGCTGTGGACTCATCCACCTGTCTCAACTCCTCCTATGTCATCAACTAAACACAAATGGAAAAAATATATATACATAAGTGCATGCAATCATTAAAACTAATCTAAATAAATAAATTAAATAAGTCATGTGACAAATTTATTTATAATGTTTACTCTTATCGTATCAACAGGAGTCTATGGCTCTGCGTACACCTCCTGAGCACTCTCATGAGATGTAGATGCTCCATGAGGTGTTGTAGCCTCTGCAACTGTGTCTCCTATATCCTCCTCATCAATAACATACTAATATGTATCAACATCAGTAAGCGGTCTGAGGCACATATTCTTGCATATAATGCAAATATGGGGCTTGCATACATGTGAACTCTGACGAGATGTTGATGCGCTAGCATCATCCACACCAGGAGGCAACACTGACCTGGTCTGCATGATCAACTGATCACTCAACAAATGAATCACCCTAATAGTCTATGAGGCAGCCTCTACAATGATATCGGGATGCTGCACTCAAGGAGGGGGTGCGACATCAGTGGGGGGGACAAAGGTAGTGGCCTTTTTGCACTGGGCAAATGGCCTAGTCTAAGGAGCTCCTCCGCCTATGCCCATGTTGGGCCTCATACTCCAATAATCAACATGTTGACCAAGCACAAACTTAGCATACATTTTTTTTATGAAATAAAATGGGACCTCCAAATTGCCATGGGGTGGTTTATCAAAAACCATCCACCAGCGATCCCAAAAGTGTGTGCACATTGCTTCATTTGTGCACCATTTTATTGATAATTTGAGCTTTTTGGGGTCAACTTGTATTCCGGTTTTAGGATTGACAAAAAGGGCAACTATATCTTCCTTACTTATATTAAGGGCCACAATCCCATCATGGTTAAGCCCGTCATCAAATTGGGCATGCATATCATCATGCTAATGAAGAGCAACATTATGTTGTTGCATGAGTGTGTCAATATTTTCAACAATTTTATTTAGTGTGGCAAGCATGGGACCTAATGTAGGTATATTTTGATATGTGTTTTGGAAAACTCGTATTATGTTCAAATTATCTTGTATCAAATCTTCTAAAGATCAAGGGTTTTGACACGGGGGATTGTTTTCAGAATCGTTATTTGGTGCGGGAGGGTTATTTTCTTCATTATTGTCAGCCATGCCTGATTAAATTAAAAAAAATCTAAATTTCAATCTAATTTCATATATTATTACAAATATAAATACGAAACCCTATTTCAACAAAAAAAAATGACATTTGGCATGAAAATGAAATAAAATAATCAAAATATACAAATAATTTAATTACCAAATATGCTGGGGAGTCAAATTTGTTGTTGCCAAAATCAGATACTCAAAAATATATCGTGTATATGATATTTCAATCCATTTTCCTAGGCAAAAATGTGAAAAGAAATGAGGAAAAGGGCTTGCGGGTTTCAAATTTATGCCACAGGTATCAGGTACCCGATAACATATCGGGTACCCGATTAGGCCTGTGCTTTGGTGGCAGGTTTGCCTAAGTGTATTGACACCCAAGCCTACTAAAAAGTCAACAAGCATTTTTATGCACTTTTGGATGAGTGGAAAGTGAATATTTTTCACATCGCCACTTTTTGGCCCCTCATGATCTTGCACATACCCTTGTTTCTTATTAGCATTTGTAACAGAGAAATCTCTTAACAGTGTGGTCCTAATAGTCTTATTTTAAAATCTTTGAAAAAAGTAACATTCTAAAGAGTGTTTGAAGCCCTTTAACAAGGCCACTCCCAATAGGGTGAATATCCTAACAGATCTAAGGTAAATCCCTTGATTGGGTCACACTTAAAAATGGGCATTTTAATCTTTAACCGGATTGACTCTTAACTGGGCATACTTCAGAAGAGTATTTTCTTAGTGGGTGACAATTCCCATAGTGGTTTTTCCCATAGCTGGGTTTCCATGTTAAATATTGGTGTTACATGTGATGCATGAATTGTGTGAATGATTTACTGATTGTTAAAGTTTATTTACTGTTCTTAGTAAATAGTACACTGTGTTTAACTAACATGTCACTGAGTTAATTAGAGATTTTTTTTTAGGTATTTGGAATCAAGGATTATTGATTCACCCCCCTCTCCATAATCCAACAATTGGTATCAAAGATAAGTACTCTAAAGAGATAAGTTTCAAATAATTGAGTAAAAGATTCAAAGACGTATAGGAGAGAAGTACCTAAGCTAAACAAGGAAAGTTTCTCAACATGGAAAAGAAGGATGAGATTGTACCTACCTAGGATTGGAGAATCTGCACTAAATCTTTTGAATAATGACTATACTCCACTACCTTCCAGACCTATGATAGTTGATCATATGTGAGAAAAGAA
Organism: Chamaecyparis obtusa; assembly: GCA_027943335.1. Taxonomy (NCBI): domain Eukaryota; kingdom Viridiplantae; phylum Streptophyta; class Pinopsida; order Cupressales; family Cupressaceae; genus Chamaecyparis; species Chamaecyparis obtusa. The sequence goes on along the minus strand of BSBK01006336.1, from coordinate 206,391 downwards.
GGAACACAACTCAATTATGATAGAGATTGCTTCTTCCCTGACCAATGCTGAATTCAATGATGTTAAGGATTGTATTAACTCATGAGAGATGTGGGATAGGCTTACACTTATATATGGAGGAGATAAACATGTACAAAAAGCCAATGTTGATAGTCTCAGAGGAAAGTATGATGAAATGAGAATGAAGGATGAAGAGAACATCACACAATATAGTTGCAGAATCAAGGAAGTTGTAAGTACCATCAGAGGTGCTGGTGGATCATTGACTAATGAGGAAGTGGTAAGTAAAATTATGAGAAATCTTTCTTCCAAGTATTTTATTAGAGTATCTTCTATTCAAGAATTGAGATCTATACCTAATAATAGTGTTACTCTTGAAGCCCTAATCGATAAATTGACTGCATTTGAGCTAAGTAACTATGATAATAGTCTACCAACCATTGAAACTGCATTTAAATCATCTTTGAGCATTGGAACATCAAGAAGAGAAAGAGAGAACCATAGTAGTTCATATGGAAATGAATATGCCAATATCTCAACTGAAAAGAAAAAAAACAAGAAGAATTGGAAGCACTACTAGCTAAGAGACTACCAAGAGGTAAAGGAAAGTAAAAATGTTCAAATTACCCTTGAAATGTTTTAATTGCAATAAGATTATTCATATTTCATCTAGATGTCATAACAATGACATGAATGATAAAAGTGATAAGAAGGACAACCGACACTGAAGATTTAGAGATTAAAGGGACAAAGGTAAGAAGGATTGCTACCTAGCTGAAGAAGGTGTAATCAATGATGAGTCTGATGACACTGAAGAAGGATATGAAGTTGTCTATATTGACATGTAAAGGAAGACTCAGATGAAGAAAAACATGAAGATTTAAAAAAGAACTTGTTTCTCATGCAAGTAAAGATGACCCATGGATTATTGATACTGAATGTTCACATCATATGACTGGTGATATTGATAAGTTTGAGAACCTAGAAGAGTATGATGGAGGATTTGTCAGATTTGGCAATGATGCTCCATGTCTCATTAAAGGTAAAAGACCAATTATATTGAATGATGAGATGAGATGTGATGATTCATATTGGGTTAAAGGACTAAACTATAATTTGTTGAGTGTTGCACAACTGAACAATACTGGCCACCAACTGGAATTTCAAAATAGAAAGGTGAATATTTATGGTATTGATGGAGATCTAATTAGAATTGGTGAACAATCAAAAGGTAATTTTTTTTGTCATTATACTATTGCTAATATTTTCTTATTTGTCAAAATTGAAGATGTATGGTTATGGCATAAAATACTATGTCATGTAAACTTTGATAACATGATTAAGGTGAGCAAAAAGAATAGAGTCAGAGGTCTACCAAAATTAAGAAAACCTGATAAAGTAATGTGTAAAGAATGTCAGATTGGTAAGATGACTAAGTCAAGTTTATCAAGTAAATCTTACTCTATCAATGGTATTTTGGAATTATTTCACACTGACCTTTGTGGTCCTATGAGAGTTCAAAGCTATTATGGAGATCGACATTTCATTTTGTTTGTTGATGATTATTCAAGAATGATGTCTTTTATGTTTCTAAAAGAAAATTTTGATGCATTCCAAATATTCAAGTGGTATAAAGCTAGAGTTTAAAATAAAATAGGAAAATAATTGAAATATTTAAGATCAGATAGAGGAGGTGAATTTATCTCTGATGAATTTATTGTCTTTTGCAATGAAAATGGAATTAAAAGACAAGTATTTGCACTGAGGACTCCACAAAAAAATGATATAGCTGAGAGAAGAAATAGATCTATAGTTGATTGTGCTAGAACACTATTTATTGACAAAGAAGTTGCTCAAACATTCTGGAGAGAAGCCATAAGCACTATTTTCTACACACTCAACTGAGTACAGTTGAAGAAAGGAACTAACAAGAACTCTTATGAACTCTAGTATGATCACACACTAAATGTAAGCTACTTTAAAATATTTGGAAGTAGGTATTAAATACTGAAAGATGCAAGAAATGGAAAGTTTGAATCTAAAGGAGATGAAGGCATATTCCTAGGTTATTCATCAAAGAGCAAAGCATATAAATGTTTGATCAAGGCTACTAATAAAATTGTTGAAAGTACAAATGTGAGGATTGATGAATTTGCATAAAGGAATGAAGAAGATAGAAAAAAGAAACCTAAGGATTACAAAAGATTTGTTTATGTACAAGAAGATAATTTGATTGATACAACTGAGATGCAACAAGAAGGAATTGATGAGAAAAATGAGCCTCCACCAAGAGATGAAAACATTGATGATCAGTCTACCAAGCCTGTATTAGTAAAATATGTAAGAAGACACCAATCACCGAGCAGAATTATTGGAGATAAGAACACAAGTCATGACAAGAAGTAAGTTGAAGGGTAACACATGTTTGAATTCTGAATTTGAGCCAAGATTGATCATTGATGCACTAGGAAATGAAGACTGGATTAATGAAATGAAAGAGGAAATTGATCACATTAAAAAGAACAATACATGGTCACTGGTACCAAGATCTAAGGATAAGAATGTGATTGGAACAAAGTGGATATTCAGGAATAAACTCAATGAGAAAGAAGATGTGATTAGAAATGAAGCAAGATTAGTTTGCAAAGGGTATGCACAAGAAGAAGGTATTTACTATTGTGAAAAATTTTCCGCTATTGCTAGATTAGAAGGTGTAAGGACATTACTTTCATATGTTGCTTATAAAGGATTCAAAGTCTATCGGATGGATGTTAAGTCTACATTTCTAAATGAAATTCTTGAAGAAGAAGTGTAAATTGAACAACCTGAAGGATTTGTTAAGAATTCTAACAAGGATATGGTCTACAAGCTACACAATGCAATCTATGGATTGAAGCCAACACCCCAAGAATGGTATGAAAGATTACACTCTTATTTAGTTAAGATTGGATTTCAAAGGACAAGCGAAAACAAAAATTTATACTTGAAATGTGATAGTACTGATAAAATTTTGATTGCTGAGATATTTGCTGATGACATTATATTTTGTGCAAATGAGATAATGTCTAAATCATTTGCTGAGGAGATGAGAAAAGAATTTGAGATGTCTATGATTGGAGAGATTAATTTTTTTTATTGGACTTCAAATTCAACAAGTTAAGGATGAGATCTACATAACACTTGATCAAAGTACATCAAGGAGATTCTAAAGACATTCAATATGGAAGAATCTAAACTGGTTGGAATACTGATGGATACTAGTTCTAAATTGTCAAAGGAAGATGATACAAAAGAAGTAAATGAGACACTTCACCAATCCATGATTGGTAAACTACAATATGTTGTTCACAATAGGCCTGATATTACACATTTATTATGTATTGTAGCAAGGTTTTCTACTAACCCAAAGGAGACACATATGTCTGTAGTTAAGAGGATATTTAGATATCTAAAAGGGATTGAAGATTTTAGTGTGTTATACACAAAAAGGAGGAGATTTTGATCTTAAGGTATATATTGATGTTGACTGTGCTAGAAATATTGATGATAGAAAAAGCACAAGTGGAGATTTCTTTTTAGGAGAAATATTAGTGACATTATTAAGAAAGAAACAAAGTTTTATTTCACAATCTATTGTCAAAGTTGAGTATGCAGCTATGAATTGTTCTAATATTGTGTGGATCAAACAATTACTTGAAGGTATGCATGAAGAGATTTCTGATCTAGTTACAATTTATTGTGATAATACCAGTGCTATTAATATATCAAAGAATCTGGTAATGCATTAAAAGATAAAGTGCATATATCTATTAAGTATCACTACTTAAGAGAGCAAGTACAAGATAAGTATGTGATATTGGAGTATGTGAATTCTAAAGAATAGATAGTTGATATATTTATCAAACCACTATCGAAGGATGCTTTTGAGTATCTCCAAGGTAAGTTAGGATTTCTTCCCCTATCCAATATTCATTAAGGTATGATGCATGTTGCATCAATTCAAGTATTCATCAGAATATCTATTTTGTGAGTTGATGCTAGTGTTCACTCTTTAGGTGAAGCCTGAAGTTGTGAACATACCTTTATGACTGCAATGATAAATCTATACATTTGAGGTATGATTTGAAAATTATATGTTTCTTTGGCATTGTTGTCAAAGAGGGAGAATGTCAATTGATTAGTAAGGGAGACTAAATTGATTGCAAAATAAGGTGAAACTGATAATGCAGAGAGAGAGAGAGAGAGATAGTCAATTGATTAATGAGATAAACAATGAAGATTATGTACAGAGAAGATAAATCTCAGAGGGAGTATAAGAATGACAGTTAAGTGTACCATGGTGAACCCACAATAGTGGGTTACACTTTTTTGCATGAATGAACACTAAATTCTACATTTTGAAAAAAACTTTCAGATTTGGAAGCATATTTTTGTTAAACTGTTTGAAATTAGAAGATAAAGTAAATTAGAGTCTTTTAGGATTTTTTGTCTAGATTATATATATATATAGATATAGATATAGATATAGATATAGATATAGATATAGATATAGATATAGATATAGATATAGATATCTATATCTATATCTATATCTATATCTATATCTATATCTATATCTATATCTATATCTATATATATCTATATCTATATCTATATCTATTGAATTGATCTGAATAGTTTTTTCTTTCTCCCATGAAAACTGGTATGTTGTTGAAAACGTCATTTTCAAAGAGTTACATTATTTTCATAGAGCATAACTTTTTTTCTAAAATAGATAGATCAATGTGCTTCTTTCGAAATTAGTTTTGTAACATCCATACAAAGGGCATGCAATTGGTTTGATGATATTATCATGATTATTGCATATTTTATTAATGTTTGAAGTTGACCAAACCGTAATTTTGACATACCTTGACTACATAGGCTATAAATTTTCGTTTATTTATCCAATTTCATTTTTTATTTTTTTGATAGAAAGAGAACTTCAACACCTAGGGCATAGATATTTTTTAGAATTTTTTTCTCTCATTTACTATTTTTCCATAAATGGATTCATTTGATCTGCCAAAAGATAAAGTTGAAGTGATTTTTTGTCAGCATTTTAATAGGTGCGAAGGAGATTCCATTGTAGGTATGAATGAGGAGTATAGATGTTATATTAATAAAAATTTTTATCTAAGAGGCTTTGAGCTAACCATTTGTAATTAAATCCTTTAAATGGAACCTCTCAAGGATTAAATCATCATATTTTATAAAAAATGTGTTATTTTAGCAAAAATCAGCATGTCTAAAAAAGTACAACCCACTATTGTAGGGGGTCACCCACCATCATCAATTGAACACTGAAGATTGTTAGTGTTGCCATCAATGCCAAAGAGGGATATTGTTACCATAACTGATAACAATGATTGGAGATTGATTGACTGGTGGAGATGATGATGAAGATTGATAAGATCAGAGGAATACAAGATAGTAGAAAGGTTAGATCAGCTATTTTCTTGTCATTGATGTCAAGCAGTTGATTTCTAGTTTATATTATGTCACCATATCATTCGGTTTATATGATATAAGTTGAATGAGTTAAGAAGATGAAGAAATGAGATGTTATGAAGTTGAAGAACTTAAATGGGAAACTGATACAGATTAGAAAAAGATTAGATTATGTTACTATAATTTTTTTCTATGTAACATATGATTGTATCAAGTTGGTAATGCATGGTAATGAAGAATTGTCAAGTTGGTAAGCAAAAGAGTTTTCGATATTGAGAAAGAAAAGTCACCCAGTAAAGGTAAAAGGTAAAAGGAATTATGTTTTAGTAAAGGAAAAGAAACTCAAGGCACCAAGAAAGAAATTTCTAGGCACCGAGCGAAGTTAACCAAAATTCAGGATGAGCCACCAAGAAAAAAACAAGTATTAAATAAAGATTGGAACGACATTTAATGATTAGCTATGATGAGCTGGATGATCATGATGACTAGGAGAGTTAGTTACAGAGATCTATGAATAGGAAAATTCAAAGTGAAGATCTACAACTTAGATCTAAATGGTTAAAGTGATGGAACAAGTTTCAAGAAAAGTTCAAGTTCCTAGGTGAAAAGAAAACATGTAACCGAGATCCAAATTCAAGGTATAATGAATTGGATTGATTGAAGAAAAATGTAATAGAGGAGATTAAGAGACAAAAATTTTCTATATAAAGGATGGATTTGTAGGAAAAAAATGGCTGGCAAATTGAAAAGTTGAAGACTCACCAACTAAAGCAGTGAAGAAGGAACAGAGAGATTCCGAGTCAGATAGAAGGATTTGATGAAGTGTTGAAGCCAGTGGAAAGTAAATAATTGAAGTGAATATAGAAGAGAGCACAATGGATCTAGTTATGAAAATCTAGTTGTGAATCTACAGGTCAAATTATTTATTATTTCTTATTAGCATTTGTAACAAAGAAATCTTTTAACAAGGTGGACCTAACAGTCTTATTGTAAAATCCTTGCAAAAGGTAACATTCAAAAGAGTGTTTGAAGCCCTTTAACAAGGCTACTCCTAACAGGGTGAAGATCCTAACAAATCTGAGGTAAATCCCTTGACCGGGTCACACCTAACAGTGTGCATTGTAATCTTTAACCGGATTGGATCTTAACCGAGTGTACTTTAGAAGAGTATTTTCTTAGTGGGTGATAATTCCCACATTGGTTTTTACCATAGTTGGGTTTCCACATTAAATATTAGTGTTACATGTGATGCATGAATTGTATGAATGATTTACTAATTGTTAAATTTTATTTACTGTTATCGGTAAATAGTAAAATGTGTTTAACCGAGCTTTCATCGAGTTAATCAAAGAATTTATTTTTAGGTATTTAGAATCATGGATTACTAATTCACACCCCCTCTCCATAATCCAACAAACTATTCCCTTCATATTCCTCTTTACACTATACATTTCCATAAAGATCAAGATGAGTGTTCTCCATCCACATTAAAGGCTAATTATAATATGGGTTATGAAATTACTTCTTAATAAGGTTATAGTGGATGAGGTCTTGGTATTAATGAACAGGGTATTAAGGTCCCTATAGATTGTTAGAATGAAAATTTTATGCTATCATATTATGTTGTCATTAATGGTTGTCATTGATGTAAACATATCATATGCATAGACGTGGATTTGATATTTTAGTGATTTAATAGAGTGTTATCTAACATATGTGCCTTAAAAATTTAACCTTATCCATGTCGGTGATGGTCCCATTTATCTTACAACATAATGTGCTTCAAATTTTTGGGCTTAGTCCTATCTTGTAAGTGGCCATTGTGCTTTGGCCAATGTATTTAGTTTGTAGCATATAAATCCTATTTGTTGGCACCAAAAATCTTGGTGATGGTGTAGCATGCTATTATGAGTGAGGAGTGTTGTATTGATCAAGATGGTCCACATTTCATTCCTTTCCACCATGAAAATGTTTCAATGTGACCTATTTAAAATTGTATTTGGCCAACCTAATTGTTGGTATGGGTTGATATAAGAGAGCGACGATTCTATTTTTTGATGTGTGGTAGTATGCGAGTAATATGTGAATTAATTGCAAATCTGACAAGGGAAGGTTTTTATATTGATGTATATGCGATTTGGTGCAACTGGTAGAAGACTTTTATATCATTTATGTGTTACTGAGTATTGGTGACAATGATTTCAGTGGTGGATTCCTTTTCATTTCTTATATTATAGTAGTGAGTCTATTTGTACTGGTGACGAGCCTTTCTTATTTCTAGGTAGTTATCCCAATCGGTAGTGAGCCAACCAGTAATGAGCAAACCATTACTGAGACCCTTGTAAAAATAACATTAACCAGTATCACCTTAATTGGTGTTCTTTTCATAATAATTATCTTCTCCATAGTTTTTCCCATCTAAGGTTTCCACATAAATTTTGGTTTTCATTGTGTTGATGTTTTGGCGCTTTCATATTCATATATGTTATAAGATTTTGATTGGTTTAATTATTTGCCAAATTAATCCTCAAAAAACCAGATGGATCCCTAGGTCATCGGGTTTTTTGCAAAGAGACCCACACTGACCTTTATCTTCATGCTTCCTCTCACCACCACCCTAGCCAAAAGGTTTGCATCCTTAAAACCCTTTCTTTAAGAGTCTATTAGATTTGTGATGATGATAACATAGACCAAGAGCTCACACATCTTCATCAAGTTTTCAAGTGGAACGGATATTTGAACAAACAAATCTCCAGAGATTTCAGCTTGGCCAAATCCTTAATTTTTTCCTCCTCCAATCCTCTTCCCTCTACCCCTAAGGCCTCCCCGATCATTTCCATTCCCTATGTAGCAGGTATCTCCCACAAGATCTCAAAGATTTTGTGTAAAAAGGGTGTTTGGGTTGCCTTCAAGCCCTTGTCCACCTTAAGGAATTATGTTCCCCCTATCAAAGACTCTGGAGATGTATTTTCAGAGTTAGGGGTCTATAAGATTGTGTGTTCTTATGGTACCCCCTACATAGGTAAAAAAAATAATTCCTTTAACACTAGAATCAAAGAGCATGTTGTCGATATCAATCATGAGCATGTTCTTAAGTCTACTTTAGTCGAGCATTCTTCATACACTAAACATCACATTTATTTAAAAGATACTCAAATTGTATTTAAGGAGGATAACCTATTTAAAAGGAAGATCAAGGAAGCCATTGAAATCAACAACCACCCCTCTAACCTCAATCGAGATGATGGTTGGAGCTTAAGCATTTCTTGGTTTCCTTTGTTATGTTCCCTTAGAAACCTCCATTGTCTCAACCCGTCTTCCTAGTCTTGTTAGCTTTGTCCTTATGCCACCTTCTGTTGCACCCCTTCCTCTCTCTCACCCCACCCTCCTCCCGCTCCCCCACCTTCATCCTTCCTTCTTGGGATCTTTCATGTCCTATTGTTTGTTTCCCCCCTCTCCTGACCTTGGTCCCTTCCTCTTCCAAATGTGTGGTGCTTCTCGCTTATCCCTTTCCCCCCTTTTATTTTTATGCATTCTCCCATTTTCTTTTATAGTTTCTTATTCTTGGTTACACACATGCTAACATACACATATTTATTGTATTTTTCTTGTATTTGTTTACATTTTTTCATACATTTAAGTATTCTCTTATATATAATATATATATAGACACACACATATATGTCTATATTTGTGTATAAATATATATTGTTATTTCTTTGTGTTATTTTATATTCATTTGTATTTTTATGTCTTTACTTTTTTCTTATATATTTGCCCCCCTTTTTAGTTTTTTTGGCATTTATGTATACTCTTATGACAAATTTAAAGATGATTTAAATTAGATGTTTTGGCATTTTGTTTGTAGATTCTAAATATATTTTTAATTATTTTTTGGAATTGATTTGTATCTATTTTCCATCTCCTTCAAATATCTATTTTTCCATCTCCTTCAAAAATTAGTTTTTAACAAAAAATAACATTTTTAAAGAGTGACATTCTCTTGGTACTACATAAATTTTTTTATAAAATAAATAAAGATGTGACTCTTGAAAATTTAAAATTTTAACACTGATATATAGTGATTGCAATTGGATTTATTTGACTATGTTCAATATTTTGTATTTTATAAAGTTTTGAAGTGACGTTAAGTATAATTTAGACATAAGCTCATTTGATACTTTGTAACTTGTTATATATGTATCAGTCAATTTTTTTTGTTTGTTTCAAAAAGGACATCAAGACCTATTGAGAAAATATTTTCCAAATTTTTTTAATTAGTTTACTATTTTTCCATAAGCGTTGAACATATAAGTTGATATATGGTGAAAAACCTATGTTTAATAAAAATTAAAAATATAGTCATAATAAACTCAATATATATTAAAATCATAATCACTGGAAAGATTTCTTTGAGTAGTACACCATCTTACATCTAGTTTATCAAATGAATTCATTTAATCCCCCAAAAGCTAATGTTAGAGTGATTTTGTGTCAACATTTTGATAGGTGCAAAGGGGACTCCATTGTAGGTATGACTGGGGAGTAGAGAACTATCAAACAGACCTTGATCTAACCATTTTAAATTAATTCCTTCAAATGGGACCTCTCAAGGTTTAAATCATCACATTTTCTTAAAAATGTGTGATTTCAGCAAAAATCAAGATGTTTAGAAAAGTGTAACACACTATAGTGGGGTCACTAGATAAGGATGTTAGATCATGAATATGCAAAACTACATTCCTAAAAGGAGAGCTAGACACTTATATTATGTTCCTTTCTTGCAAAAGAATTGAGATAATGAAGTGTGTAGATGTGATCTAGATTAATGAAGACACAATGATTTAATTATAAAATAAGCAATGGATATAGAATATAAAACTGAAATACTAAGGTATATCTAAGATTTAAATACAAATTTATTAACCTAGATATGAAATTTGGACAAACTCTACATGACAAGGATATTTGGGTGCCCTGGTTTAGAGGTGTTGTGGGCTTTGGAAGATAATAAAAAATATAATTAGGAGGTTGTGTGCAACAATATCCTAGAAATCTAACTTTGAATAGCAAGACAGAGGCATTGGGCACCCTAGTTTGAGGCTTTTCTTCATTCGATGTTTTTCACAATTTGTCACTATCTCCTATGCTCTTTTGTAACTTTCCCATTGCCAAATCTATAATTTCAAACACAAAAAAATAGAAAGAAGTGTTGTGTCATGGGATTGCTGAATTCAAACCTCCTTCTAGTATTTTTAGTTCTATAGTTACTTATGATGAGATCTTAGTGCATCCTCACGCAAGTACAAAGGCTAAGCAAGAAATGAAATGATGAATTGACAAGACATTGCATCAAGTATGAAACTCTTTCATAGAATCTCACATAAATATTGATATGATGTAGCAAAGTGTTACAGCATGTTAGTTCATTCTTTCAACATGAAAACATAATGTATTTCATCATGATTACTATAGGAGACTTGGATTATTTTCTTCTTGAATGCAAATATGTACTTGGATGATTGGAATTGCATCTTAAATATGCCTAGAAGTCTAACTTAGATTTGAAAATGATTAAGAGAGTTGTATTTATACACAACTTACACTTTTTGAAATATTTTTTTAGGAAGGCCAATAAAGCAAGATAAGTTCCCTACTTGTAAAGCCAACTTTCATTCATCAAAAGTTGAGCCCCTTTTTTATTGGATAGGGACACTCAATGGCCTATTCTTGGAAAAATAAACTACATAAAGGTCAAAAATAGGGGAATAAACCAAGTGTAGGGAAAGGGTCCTGAGACTGAGACACAACCATACATAAAATTAGGCATATCTGCCAAAATGGGTCTCAAAACTTGTGTGAAATTGTTAAGGTCAACCCTTTATGACACCACACATTGTTGTTGCAATATTTATTAGATCTAAAAAGAAGTGAAAATGGGATGATTATGTTTGGGAGCTAACCTTAGTTAAGAATCCCACATGTTCCAACATAAAGTAACTAGAATGCTATACGCGTGCGACCCTAATATTAATAAAGTTAATAAGGTGTATCACATTTTATATTTTTAAAATAAAATAATAAAAAAGATCTTCTTATGTGGGACCCTATGGTATCGATGTATATAACTATAACAATAGAAGGTCTTATATTAGAAAGAAAATGCGAGTACATGTAAATGTAGGTGCTAGATGAGTTAGGAGAAGATGTCTTCCCTTTTAGGAAAAGAAAACTTAAAACAACTTTAATTATTAGGCCAATCAAAACATTACACACAAACTAGGGTTTTTGTTTTAGGAAAATATAGATACATTTAGATAAGAAAATTGTGTTTAGTATCTTAAATAACTTAAAAAGTGTGAATAAGGGTGGAAAAATATGGTACCATCTATAGGGCTACTAGAATGCACCCATCTAATACTTTATAAATATAAAGTAGACTTATTTAAAACACCATGAAGAGATGCATTATAACAGAAAGACTGCAGCTCTATGAAGTTTTCTTTGGTTTGTTGAATAAGCTCCATTCTATATTACTCTAAGATACAAAAAAAATTGACTTGGCGATGCAACCTACCTTATGCAACATGAACTCATATATTTAAAAATGTGTCCAAGTGGTCTTCTGTCCAGGCTTGGAATTTGATGGTCGTAATGGCCGTTTTTGCACTTTTGGATCGTATATGATAGCTTGAAATTTTTTTAAACCGTATGGATTGACATGCTATATTTTTATAAAACCATAAATATGACATTTTAAATTATTAATAAACTGTAAAAATTCATTATAAGCAATATTAGTATTTTACTTTATAATATAAATATATGCTATTTTAAAATATTTATGATAAAATATATGTTTATTTAGATATTTTAAAATGATAAATATGAATGTTTTTAAATTTTGAATTATTTTAATATGAATTTAGAAACTTGCTATTATTATGTAATATATATGTTTCTATTTTATTTATTATATATTCATATGAATTTAGAATCTTTTTAAATAGAATATATAATTTGAGAAATTATTTAGTAAATTTGAAATTTTTGAATATATTAGTAATTTATGATATTAGTATGTAATATTTCTATATTATTCATTATATATTTATATTAATTTAAAATTCTTTTTAAAATAAAGTGTATGAATTTAGAAACTTGTTTAATTAATTTGAATATGTTACTAATTTACAATAATTTTTTAATTTTCTTTTCTTTTTAGTACAAATAAAAGTTTTTATATGATTTATTATATATTATTATTAATTTAAAATCTTTTTAATTTAAAAAAATAATATAAATTATTTGCAAATAATTTTTTGACAATAAAAATAACATATCACTGCTAGGGGTGACCATCAAATTCCAGGCCTGCTAAGAAGAAACATCCAAGTTTCGTTCCTTGGAAGAACATCCATTGCACAAGAAACTAAGTCCTTCAAGCTGGTTTGAACCATATTCTTGAGCTCTCACAAAAGCCAAAACGATACATCCAAAATGGAATAAAATAGCGGTCATTATAAATGGTAAGAGTCAAACAAGGCAAACAAAATGCTCAGACTTTAAAAACTGAGTAAACAATTGAGTAAAAATAGTGCAGGCCATTTTCAGGTGGGAAAGGACAAGGCCAACACTTGTCAAGCAAGCCAATGGCGATCTCCTCAACCAAAACGCGGAATGTTTATTGATATAAAATGGTATAACCAGACGCAGGTAAGTGAATATGAGGTCATGAGCATCTATCTTATATGGGAATTCGGCCTCAGAGAAAACCAAATGGGATATAAGGCGAATATAGTGAAGGTGGCCGGCTGAAACTGACAGAAAAATTCGGGCAGCCCGGATAATTTTATGTTGGATCAATCCTTTACCTGTCCTAATTTATCGGATGCTTTTCTTTGGTCATTTGGGAAATAAGGCTGCATAATGGGATATTTTTAAAACAAAATGATCAAATAGTAGATCTTGGTAGAATTCGTTTTCAGCATTTGGAAGGAAGTGAAATTTTTAATTCTTTTATATTATTTTAGGGTTATGATTTGTTTTAATGTGTTAATATAGGTTGTAAGTTAATGAAAATGTACTTAAGTAATACATTCATTTTTATTTTATTTTTCTGAGTTTGATTTTGTAATAATTTTTTAGCATCAACATTTTCAGATTATTACACAATGAATTTCTCTTCTCTTCGGCTCTCTTGCATTCTGATGATGGATCATGTAGTGTGATCCTTGATGCTAAAAAATTATTACACAATCGAACCCAAAAAAATGAAAAGCATTTACATAGATTGTAGAAATCTAATAGCTTTGACATTTAGTTGACAAAAACTTAAAAGAAGGTATATTAGTATGTAATATTTGAATTTCGGAAGAAGGTATATCATCTCAAATACTCAATAAAGATTTTCCAATTTCAATATTCTTTGCTTAAAAGACTAATAAATTTCATCAATGTTGATTGTAGCTATTTACTCTGCCATATGACCTTCTAGTTATTTCTTATAACAATCATTTCAACTAGATGGTAAATGATTTATTTGATCGATATTTTAATCATACTTGATATGCCATATGAGATCTCTTTTATATTAACAACCACATGTTTAGGATTACACTTACAATAATATCATTAAGAGATATAATATTTAGCATAAGATTATTGTATTTTTTCTAAACAATTCTTCGGTTATAATTGGTGATTTTAATATAATGAAGTTGGATGTTCATAAATATGATAAAAAAACTTATATGTTGGGTATTTGATGAAGAAGAACTCTGGTATTGTCTATAATAAATTATAATTTTTTAATCTCAATGTGACTTATTTCCATTCTAAATATAGTTTTATTATGCTAAAAATATATATATTTAGATGTATAAAGGGTTATCACATGATTGAAAAATCCATGCTATCAACCTATGTTTTTCTTTATAACCTTTTCCTTTGTCATTTTGAACATCTCCTAACAATTATTCTATGTACCACTTTTCAATATAAAATCATATTGAATATAAAGATGTTACTCCAATGTTAGATATAACACATTTTCCCCTCAACACATCATTCTATGTACCACTTTTTGATATAAAATCATATTGAATATAAAGATGTTACTCCAATGTTAGATATAACACATTTTCCCCTCAACACATCACTATTGAGATATAAATTCACTCTTTCTCATAAAGAGGATATATAGACTCTTGAGCATATCCTCACCATGGAATTACTAAATTACAAGGTGGAATGATATCATAATGTGTTAGCATTTTTGTGTATGTGTATTAGGTATCTCAGTTGCCTTGTTTTGTCATATGAGGACACCACCTAAGAATTTTTCACATGCCGGCCTTGCCTTGATTAAAAAGAAGTTACTTCTCCTACTCTACAATTATAAGATGTTATGTTATATCAACATCAAGAAGTGCATGATAATAATAAAAAATCAATGGATTTAAATTAAATATCATTTTAACTAGATTATTCATGTAGATATAAGATTTTTTAAATACTTTATCCAACTCCTACATGTTTCTCTTATTTTCAAGAAAATGAAGAGAATATGAGAAGCATATAGCTTCTCAATAAGATTCTTGGCATTCTCCAAGCCTTCTTCTACCGTCATGAATAGCACAAGATCTTTGGCCTTGATTAATGAATACGTGTATAATATCGAGTCATGTGTGATGAACACTTCAATTGTGATGACTTTCTTGAAATTAATTTTACTGTACCTAATGTCAAACCACTATGTTTTATTGGTTTCTCATATATATCCTAGAAATCACTCTTGATTACTAATAGTCTCAACCTTTCTTATCTCTATTTAAAACACAACAAATATTTCTCTCTTATATATCTAATTAGAAAAATGAAACATCATATTCAAAATAAATATTTCTCTCTTCTAAATCTAATAATAAAAGGAAACATTATGTTCATACATAAGATCAATGATCCTGGTGTCATTTAATGGTTGTCGATAAAATTGTTTACTTTTTCTTAAAAAATTATTCTTATTTTTTCATCAGACTTAACACTTCCTCTTATTATCGTTATAAAGAAAATATGGTTCATTAAGAGAATAAACATACTAAAAGATATTATTACAAATTAGAAATATACATATACTAGTCTTG
Organism: Chamaecyparis obtusa; assembly: GCA_027943335.1. Lineage (NCBI taxonomy): Eukaryota > Viridiplantae > Streptophyta > Pinopsida > Cupressales > Cupressaceae > Chamaecyparis > Chamaecyparis obtusa. Next base: position 190,756 of record BSBK01006336.1, on the reverse strand, counting down.
TCACCCTCAATAACATGTCATTTTCATTAATAAGAAAAAAAATCCAACAAAAATTGTAATTATATATAATAGAATTTTTATAAAAAAAAAATTAAGCACTAGGGTTTCATCCTAGATTCTATCATTTTGTTTAAATAATTTATAGTATTCACATACCTCTACTTGTCTTACCATAAATAATTAGTAGTCTTCATCTTTTGTGATCTTTTAGTATATTCATTAGATTTTTCTACTTGTTACCACCCCTTATGTTCTAGATATGGAAGACTTTAACAAACTTCTTGTGATATTCCTCAAAATTATATAAAAGGAAATTATATTCTCAATACCACACAATATCTAATCAACAATAACTTTGGAAGTATTCTATTGTTACTTTCTTTAATGAAGAGTTTTATGTACAAAGTCTTTAATAATACCTATAAATGTAGTTCTTACCTTTAAAATCTACCATGTACAATAGTATGAATATCAATGTTAACATTAATCTTTTTTTATTGTGTCTCCCTAATCTATTTATTTTGGTTGAAAATCAATTGATCATGATACCAATTTGAGGTCTCTTACATTTCATTTACTTTTTGGTTTTCTTCTCCCTACACATGTATTATTATTAATCTTGAGAATAAATCATAGTATTGATATCCAAGCTTATCTTGCTAAAAAATTTACATGTGTTCCAAAATATTTACTATTATGGTTCTTATTATACATTTGTTGGGATATTTCAAAAGCCTCTCACTCTAGTGAAATTTATCTTTTGGACCTCTCTTTCATAGTAATTATATTACCTTTTCAATTTATCTATATACCTTGGTTTCATTGTTACTCACCACGAAGAGTTGGTTCTATATGTTCAATGATTGTAAGATATTGTTGTAAAATTACATTGCTTTAGTGGTCCAACATGACCAATAGACTTGGAAGAACTAAAAATTACCCTCCAATATCATTGTGAAGGTGGTTGTTTAAATATAGGTTACTTTTATTTCCAAATTCACTTGGAATAGACAAGAATATTTTAAACCCTAGTTAATAAAGAGTGGGAATTATTTGGAAACTAGAATCTTGATCAAGTACTTTTTTATGTGGTTTCCTAGTATTACATTCTAAGGTTGACATTTAGCTAAAATATAATGGGTCCATGTTCTTAAGTTTTCCATATAATAATTTGGTTCATTTGAAATCTATTTTTTAGAACCAACAAAAATTGGCTATCCTAGCATAAATCCAAGGTCAAATTTAAGAATTGTTTACTCTTATTTTGATAATTTCCAAATTATTTTCTACTTAGTTCTTATTTTGAGCATTTAAAAGTGGGACACAACTTTGAACTTTTACTTTTGTATAATTTTAAATATTTGTGACATATGGAGTTTGAAATTATGACAACCTTATGGAAACACAAATTTTACTAAATGAATAAAAATTTGGATACCACACTTGGTCATTTCTTTTAGTGTATTCTTTATCAAGATCCCCCCATAAAATTACATTTGATCCACCTAGGAATTTCTAATAACTATTTTAATTTTTTTGTCACATGGAAACACTCAAGAACCAATTATTGTTCTGCATGTGATCCTAAATAAAATGGACTTGGATACATGAATTTCCTAAATTTTAGGGCTCAACATTTTTCTTAGGACAACATTCTTCTAGGTTATTTACCACTATGTCAACTAAGTCAATATAAATTTGGCATGCTCTCAAAGTAGACATTTTGTTCACTATTTTGAAATATAGGAACTTAACTTTTTTTTAATAACTTATGTTGAATCACATTTCTCTTTTTATACCGAATAAATATTTTTATAACATTCTTTTGTAGGCTTATATTCAATCTTAGATAATATGTTGACCACTCTAGAATATATCAAATTTTTTATGACGTCCTATATTGAATTTATCATCATCCAAAATTAATTATACATGTTTAATTATATATTTTAAAATCATTCAAGGTCTTCAACAAGTGTTGGAGAAATTTTTTTTTTTAAAAATGAGAGATTGAGGCTCTATTGAGTAGCCTCTCACATTAGGACCATCAAAGAATAAAATATCTTGTTGAACTTCCTAATTCTTTTACTCGTGATAAAGATGACATGACAATTTAAACATTGAAAGGTGTCTCTTTTGAAGAGAAATTAGATTTATTTCATAAATAATGGAAGGAAGTGAAAGGACTAAATTCCATCGCTAAGTTTTAGGCTTTATAGGTTCTTTGTTGGCTCTCCATTTCCGTCTTATATATGTTTTAAGACTCTATTTTTTTTATTTTTTTTTGTTAATCTAAAATTTCTTGTACGATTTGTTTCATTTTCATTTATGGTGGTTATGTAATGGACATGGGCTCTTTCACATTCTAATTGATTCAAAAAATCTAAATAAATATCCAATTCTTTTAGGAAAATTCCTTATCAATAGTGATGGGATTGACTAGATTGGGTGCATTTGTTGAAATTATTATAATACTACATGGGTTATTTTTCTTCTTAATTTTATTTCAATATAATAATATAAATATTTCTTTCATTAAACATGGAATAAAAATCCTAGATAGTAAAACATGTAATATCTAATTGTAGGGAGTTGAGCTAGGCATTTCTCCCAAAATATGCATCTATTTAGAAAACCATTACTATCCTAACAAGGATCTCATAGAAAACTATTGAACCATGTCAAAATATATGAGGGGAGATTTTGGACACATTCCAATGCTAATCCCTTATTTTTGTCTAGCATTCATACTAATATAGAATTACCATATTTCTAGATATATTTTCTTTCTACAATCTATAATATGTCACCATATTTATTCTCATATTTTAATTATTTATCCTATAATTATTCTTTAGAAATGACTATATCTTTGGCTAAGTGTAACATAATTTTTTTCTTCATACACTCTTCATAGGCTTGACATTGATGTTATTTTATAAAATCTTAGCGATCCAACCATTTTGTTTCTATCTAATATATATTCCCAATGAACTCTCTACTACTATGGTTGAATACTAGGGTAGTGAATTTATTTCTAGACTTTAAATCTTATAACTTTTATAAACCCTTACTAAGAGGATAAAATATTTTTACCAAAAAATCATATTATACCACAAAATCCTTGACAATTTAGCTTTAAAAAGTTGTAGGATGTTCTTCTGGATCAACATTTCCTTTTCATGTGAGAATATAAAAATATTGGACTCTCATCCATTATTATTGATGATAACATATTTGATAAAATTTAGATTTACTTGTCCATCTTCCTTTTGATAAAATTTTTTATTGGATTAAAGGATCTTACCACTTCTATTATCGACTTAACAGACTAATTTTTTTTATTAAAAAAATGCATCTTAAATAGTCCTCTAAAATAAGAGATTAATTCTTATTATCCCATCTTGATTCATCCTTTCCTACCACTCCATTGCTCTCTTCTATTTTTCTAGATAATCATATTGTTTTCAAGGAAATTCTAATGTAGAAGCTACCTCATTGATTTCTTATATTAAACCTTTATCCAAAAAACCATTGCATTATTAGGATTCATTTATTTGATTCAATGGAAAAACTTTTCATTTTGATTTGGCTAACAAAAGATGCACAAAATCCTATAAATAGAGGCATTGCTACTCTTGGTTTAAATATCTCATGTCTTGAATATGACATACTTTCTCCCATAGATCAAATAATCAAAAAAAAATTAGGGTTAAATATTGAAGAAATATTAGAATTTCGTATCAAAGAGAGACATTACCTCTCAAGGAATTCTATTCCAAGTCTTGTGAGTTAAAATAAATAGTTGTTACTATGGATTTCCTATTCATTAGAGTCAATGTCTCCACTATATAGAAATACTTTCACCATTTTCTCTATATTAATAAAGTAATATATTCTTATTTGGTTCTAATTTATAATAGAATTCAGGTTTAAATTTCCCAAATCTTTTCCTTTAGAAGAGGTTTCTAATAAACCAAGATCTCCATATTGATATCTAACATCGTGGAAAACACATATCTTAAAATATTAAGTACATTATTAGTGAGAGGTTAATTATTCTCCCTTATATAGAAGGGTGGCACCAAAAAAAGTACTAGCATAATATTATAGACAAATAGAGCTATGGTTGCAATTATGATAGTCAATTCCTTTGTACTAGGATATTCATGGCTTGAATATGAGCTTTATTTGTAGGAGGAAATTAGTGCTGATCTGTGGATATAAATGGAATGATCACTAGAATAGGTTAATTCTTGGTTGAGTTTTTGTCTTTATTTTAAGAGATGAGTTTGAAGGGTTGGAAAGAACCACCTCAAAGTGTTTTAGAACTTATGACAATCCATATTATCATATAATATTGTGTCCATTTACCATACAAATTCAACATGTGAATGAATTTATATTTTTTCCATTAAAAAAATGAATTTATATTTTCATAAAAAAATTTAATGATGGTGGGCCATTGGTACCACCAAGAATGCCAAGACTTATTTATGATGAAAGTGATTTGTAATAATCTATATTCCATATGCATCAACACAAAAATTATTGCATTTGTAGTACCTTAAATGTAAGACAATATATAGGGTTTAAAATATTTCTTCACAACTATTCTATATAAAGTAACTTAGCAAAAGAAAAGTAATAATAAATGTAAATATTAAATGACTAAAGTGAAACATAATTAATGCACCAAAACATATATATTCTCTTGTTAATCCTTTAATTTCATTTATATGTAGAAATAACTAATTGTATGAGGTTAAATATTGTCATTAATAAGTCCTATGATTAAGATTTAAAGTCATAACAAGTGTTATACAAAGATATTAACATGAAGAGACAAATTATTATCACATGAAATGCTAATATCCCATGCATCTATCATCTCTTAGCTACCAAGAGAGGTAGCATGATATCACTTTTTATACACAAGGAATTTTATTTACCTTATTTCCTTCTCTCTCTTCCATTTCTAATAATTGATGACAATGTGATATAATTTGCATTTATTCATTTCTATTAAATGATGGAAGATGGTCATTTCAAATCTTCTCTATTATGTAGTTCATTGCATCTCAAAGAAATAACTTATAGGATGAAATTTAGTAGGGGGTCTTACTTTACTTGATTACTTGTGATATCCTTTTATAAACAAGTATATACTTTTTATGCGTGTTTACAAGTGATGTATACTTTGAGTTGCATGATCATTTTAAGATTTACAGTTCAAAATTGCATACCCAAATTTCTAGTTTTTTGCCCATCTTGTGATAATTCATTAATACATTTAGATATTGACAATTAGCACATATTGAGAGATGTTGAACTCCTTACACCATGTCTTGACCACTTTCAACATTCCTATACACCCATCCCTCTACTATATCTACAGAGATACACATTTCAATATATTAATCCAAATAATAAATTTATTACACCTATTCTTACACTTATCATCAAACATTATATTGTTCACCCACCTTTACACTTTCCATAGATTGGGCCATTTCCATTAATGTCTCTTCAAGCCCATATTCATAAATTTAACCATTAAAACTTTAAAATCTAAATCTAAATCTTCACTAAATTCTAGAATGTACTGACTAAGCATGGTTTAAACAATTTATTGTTCAATCTATATATTTCGAAACAGTCACTTATATCAATTCCACATCATAAGACTATTTCCTCCACACTATCCACAACATCATCCACACTAAAAAGAAGGAACCTAATTTGAACACAGTTAACATTAACATAAACATTTAACATTGACTTCCTGAGCAATAGCCATCACTAAAATGTCAAAAAAATCCATTACCTTAATACTTTAAAAAAACCTAATTTGAACACAATAACATCTAACATTGACTTCTTTTTAATAAAAACTGAGCAATTCCCAACCCTAAAATGCCATAACACGTGCAATGTGAAAATACTCCATTCAACCTGACCCAACGCGGAAAACCTCACGCCCACGTCAAGCGGGCAGCCCGCTGAGCCGGCAAACCTCAGTAACTCCAAAATCAACACACTATAAAAGCACCCGAATCGCTGCATTTCATCCATTTACACAAAATCAAAATCTAAGAAAAGAGCCATGGAAATGAGAATGGGTCTCAATGGTATTATCATGATTGTCTTCCTTTGTTTCACAATAAATCTAGAGGCAGCGCCATGTTCTGCTCCTCCATCAGTTGATTGCACAGGCGATGGCTGCCAAATCTTCAATTACCAAGGACTCTGGGAGGATCATGAAAATTGCATGGCGGCCAATTCTTCATCGCCCACATCAGAAGCAGAGCTTATTCAAGTGGTGGGAAAGGCAGTGAGAAACAAGCAGAAAGTGAGAGTGGTGAGCTGGCTTGGGCACAGCCTCACAAAACTTTCCTGTGTGGGAAACCAGGGCCTAATAATCTCCACCAAAAACTACAACAAAGTGATTTCAATCAACAAGACTGCCATGACCATCACTGTCCAGGCTGGCGCAATGATGTCTGACGTCATGGAAGCAGCGGCCAATGAGGGGCTCACTCTGCCGGCCATGATTTACTGGAATGGAGTCTCTGCCGCCGGCGTCATTTCCACCGGAGCCCATGGCAGCGGCCTCGTCGGAAAAGGCAGTGGTGTTTATGAGTACGTGGTGGGAATGAGATTAGTTGTCCCTGCTTCTCCCTTGTTGGGCTATGCAAGGGTGATTACTTTGAGGGAATTCGATGAGGATCTGAAAGCTGCCAGGATTTCTCTGGGCGTCCTTGGGGTGATCTCGGAGATTACTTTTGCTGTGCAGCCCATGTATAAGCGCTCTGTTTCTGCGTTTGTGATGGATGATGGGGGATTGGAGGATGAGGCGGAGAGTTTTCTTAGGGGTGTTGGTTTCTCTGATATTTACTGGATTCCCTCCCATGGAAAGGCCTTGTTTAGGAACATGACCAAGGTTTCTGTCGATGTTCCTGGTGATGGCTTTAATGTCCTGCTTGGCACTCCTTCCAGAGTTGTGGACGTTGAAAATACTGCTGCTCAGAGTATGTTTTCGTTGTTCTCCTCACTTCTTTTCTGATACTGGATCGGATTGCCTGTTTAGAGGTTATGGAAAGCAATGAAATTAAGTTTGCCATTTGTTTTCCGGAATTAGTGAAAGTAGTTTTGCTTTAATGTTGATATTTTATTAGTGTCCAGAGCTATTTAACAATGCTAACAAAAGGTGGAATATAATGATGTGAGGGGTTTAACATTTTCTTTTACATTAGTCATAAAGTTGCTATCTGTTTTTGCCTCTTTAGATTAAGAGGCTCCCCTCCTACGTGCCCGTGTTTTTGAGAATGAGTGAAAGATATGTGTAGTTTAGGTTTGCTGATCTTTTATTGATCTTTTATTAATGTCAAGAAGCATTCTATATTGATGGAAAGGGGTGGAATATATTGGTGTGAGCATGTTATAAAGTTGTCATTGTTTTTGGAAATTAATAAGAGACGTCCGTATTTTTGGTATATTAATCTTTTATTAACAAAGAGACATTCTATAATGACAACAAGACGTGAAATTTACTGATTTGAAAGTGTTAACAAAAACTCTTATTTCTCACTTCAAATTTGACAATCAGATATCTAACATACATTAAAATTTTGATATGCAAACTGCTGTGTAATTTTAGATGAAAGAAAACCTCTGTTAATACATTGAATCATTATGCTTTACCTTATATTATCATTGTAGGATGCCTCTCATCATCAAATATTCTCAAAATAATCAATTATACATTTTGATATAAATAAAATAATTCTAAATTTATATCTCTTCAAATATTTTAGAGAGAATGTCTATACTAGTATTTTAACCATTACCCATTGAAATAAAATTTTAGTATATCTTTTTCTTACCATTGTTCTTTCTTTTTATACAGTGTTATCACTCCAAGCTAATGCAGCCACTGACACAATATGCCAGATACTTGAATCGCAGCTGAACACACTAGCGGTCAATGGCAGTGCATTTTTGAACTGTCCAACGGGATTCACAGGCTACCCAATTGTAGGATTCAATCACAAAATGCAAGCATCTGGCGGATGCCAGGGTTCAGTACCCAAACCTACAGATAATTCAAGTTTTATCTGCAATTCTACTACAATTTTTTACAAGAATACAACTGTCTGTCCATGGGACCGTCGGATAGACACTGTCCTCAGATATGATATGGAGATCCAGGTGAGCATGTCTCATTTGAAGGCTGTTATTCAGGACATAAAGAAGATTAGAGATTTGAACCCACAAAAGTTGTGTGATCTGAGAGGAACATTGATTCGTTCCATTAAGAAATCTGAGGCTTATTTGGGACCTGCAGAAGATATGGTGGCCATGGAGACTATATATTATAAGTTTAGAGATGAGAATATGGTTAAATGGAATGGTGATGTGTTTGAAGAGATTGAGCAGATGGTGATTGAGAAGTATGGAGGGGTAATGCACTGGGGGAAGTCTGGAGGTCATCTATTTAAGGGACAGGCCTTAAGGGCAAACAATATGACTAAATTCTTAGAGATTAAGAAGAGATATGACCCATATGGATTATTTTCTAATGAATGGACTGATGGTCTATTTGGAATGGAAGGGACATTGATGGACGAGAAAGATGGGTGTGCGTTGGATAAGGTGTGTAAGTGCACAGAGGATAGGCATTGTGCTCCTGACCAAGGCTACTTCTGCATGCCCGGTAGAGTATGGATGGAGGCTAGGGTTTGTAGAAAAAGGAGCTAGTAAATTACACATATAATTGTAATTACTGTTCCTATGATCTTTACCCATTGTGTTCGAGAAGTCATTTTTCTCTGAAATATTTGTCATTATTCTTTGTAAAAGTCATTTCTATCTGAACTATTTGTCATTATTTTTTTTAATAAACTGCTCAGATGTATTCTTGAGCAATAGTAAATTATTTTTAATAAAAGTATGTAGCTTAAGAATAAAATTATCTTTTATTTATTTCCAGTAGCATTGTGTTTATATGTTGAAACTATGTGGCTACTATTTTTTAAAGTTATTTTAGTATCATAATGTTTAACTGTTATATTGATCTTGGTTGATAGATGAAATGCATTGATCTTATTATTTGATTGTGTTTTTCAAGAGTCTAGTGTGACGTACTTTTTTTCCTGGTAAAAGGGCTTTTGTCAAATAATTTTATTAATTTTAAACTTATTTTATAGCTTGGCTCAGGGAGCTGATAGGAAAGAGCACAAGAAGAAAAATCATATATTGTGTCATCTTACAAATACCCCAAATTACATAACATGAGGATAACACTTATTACAAAATATCTTACAGTGCCATTTATAATCATTCATAATCAACAAACTTCAACATTTTCTCATGAGTAATTTGTAAGGAATAGGGTTGGTTAGACGAATCAATTGAATTGTAATGGCAATATCAAAACCTAAGTCAAACTTGTTCATCCATATTAAGATTATTTTAAGTAAGTCAAAGATAAAATAGCATTTACCAAGTTAGATGATCTCATAAGATTGTATTAATAAAAAACCTTAGGATTTAGTGTTTGAATGAAGAGAATTTCCTTTTGTTTCATATAGAGGAAGATCAATTAAACATTTCCATACACATGAAGATAAATTACATTTGTTGGTAAGATGAAATAAATATTTTAGAAAATAAGGTGTATTACATTATGTTACAATATTGTAAATAAGTTTTTCTAGATCACATTTACTATTTGTTCTATTAATGTGCGTGCTTGTTGTATCTATAAGTGTATACTTGTGTGAATTCTATTTTACTTATAAAATATGTAAATCATAAAAGTATTTGTAAATTAAAGAAATACAAATATATTTCACTTTTTATTATTTATAATTTATATTCAAAAATATTCATCTATATCCATTCGTATTAATGAAAAAACATTACCCACATTAATCAAAACATCATCCACATTAGAAATTTAATTTGAACACAATCAACATTAACAAACATTTAACATTGACTTTAATAAAAATTGAGCAATATCAAAAGAACCCATCAGTCTGATGCATGATTTAAAAAAGCTAATTTGAACGTAATTAACATTTAACATTGACTTCTCTTTAAAAAATTGAGCATTACCAAACCCTGAAATGCCATACACGTGCAATGCAAAAATGCACCATTCAATTTGCCCGTTCAAATGGGTGGAGGGCACACCACATCAAGCAAGCAGTCCGTTGAGCCGGCAAATGTCAATAACTCCAAAATCAACACACTATAAGAGCACCTGAATCGCTCTATTGCACCCAATATTACACAAAACATCAAAAGCTAAGAATAGTGCATATTATTTCAGATCAGAGCCATGGAAATGAGAATGGGTCTGATCAGTTGTATTCTTATCACTGTGCTCCTTTGTTTCACAATAAATCTAGAGGCGGCGCCATGTTCTGCTCCTCCATCAGTTTAGAGGTAATTGGAAAAAATGAAAGTTTGCCATTTGATATTTGGGGATTAGTGAAAGAGGTTTGTAGTTCTGGTTTGTTGCTCTTTTATTAATAAGGAGACATTTTCTAATGATAATAAGGGCTGGAGTGTAATGACTTGATTATATTGACATTATAAAGTTGTTATTTATTTTTAATAATTAGTAAAAGATATCTGTAGTTTTGATTTACTGATTTTTTATCAATGTCTAGTGACCAGCTAATCATTTATTAATGTTGAGAAGCATTCTACAATGAAAAAAGATGGTAGAATGTAATGATGTGATCATTTTAACAAAAATTCTTATACTAACTGTAAAATTGTCATCTATTTTTGGGAATTAGTGAGTGCCATCTATAATTTAACTTTGCCAATCTTTTATTAATGTCTAGAGCTTTGTTGATCTTTTATTAATGTCTAGATGCATTCTACAATGATAGAAATGGGTGGAATGTAATGATGTGAGAGTCTCCACAAAAACTCATAAATTAAGTCTAAAGTTGCCATGGTCTTTGAAAATTAGTGAAAGACATCTATATTTTTTATTTGCTGGTCTATTGTTAATGTGGAGAGGCATTACATAATGGCAGCAATGGGTGAATTGTTTTGATATCAAGATGTTGACAAAATCTAATATCTTTCATCTCAAATTTGACAATTATTTACGTATCAAAATATTGATATTTACTAGCATAGATATCTAAAATACATTTAATATTTTGATATGTAAATGACTAATCATTATACTTTATACTTGTAAATAAAATAATTCTTAATTGATACCTCTTCCCATATTCAATATATATATATAGATATGTAAGATATCTATCCTACCCTTTTACCTATTGAAATAAAAATCTTGTATATCTAATTCTGACCATTGTTGTTCTTTCGATCTCCAGTGGCATCACTTCAAGCCAATGCAGCCACTAAGACAATATGCAAGGTACTTGAATCACAGATGAACTCATTGGCTGTTAATGGCAGCGCATTTTTGAATGGTCCAATAGGATTCGTAGGCTACCCTATTGTAGGATTTAATCACAAAATGCAAGTATCTGGAGGATGTCAGGGTTCAGTATCCAAGCCTATAGACAATTCAAGTTTCATCTGTAGTTCCACAACAGTTTTTGACAAGAATACAGTTGTCTGTCCATGGGACTGTCGGATTGACACTGTCATTGTATATGATATGGAGATTCAGGTCCACATGTCTCATTTGAAGGCTATTATTCAAGTTATCAAGAAGATAAGATATTTGAACCCACAAAAGTTGTGTGGTCTAGGAGGAACATGGTTTCATTCCATTAAGAAATCTGAGGCTTATTTGGAACCTGCAGAAGATATGGTGGCTATAGAGACTATATATTATAAGTTTAGAGATGAGAGCATGAATAAATGGAATGGTGATGTGTTTGAAGAGATTGAGCGGATGGAGGTCATCTATTTAAGGGAAAACAATATGATTAAATTCGTAGAGGTTAAGAAGAGATATGATCCATATGGAATGTTTTCTAATGAGTGGACTAATGGTCTATTTGGAATGGAAGGGACAATGATGGACAAGGATAAAGATGGTTGTGCTTTGGATATGGTATGTAAGTGCACAGAGGATAGGCATTCTGCTCCTAATAGGCTACTTCTACATGCCTGGTAGAGTATGGATTAACGATAGCGTTTGTATGAATTACAAATAGAATTGTAATTCATGTTCCTTATGATTTTTACCAATTGTGTTGGAGACGTCTTTTCTCTTTGACCTATTTGTCATTAAATTATTATTTATAATAAACTTCTTGGATATAATCTTGAGTAATAGTAAATTATTGTTAATAAAACTGAGTCTCTTAAGAATAAAATTATCTTCTATTTATTAGATTTTTTCTAGTAGCACAATATTTATATGTTGAATTTATGCAGCTTAAAAAAAAATTCTTCTATTTATTAAGATTGTTCTAATAGCATAGTATTGAAACTATGTAACTTAAGAATAAAATTATCTTCTATTTGTTTGTATTGTTCCACTAGCATAATATTTATATGATGAACAATGCAAATTACAAAGAACGAACTACCATAATGATCTTTGCTGACAAATAAAATGCAGTGATCTTAGTATTATTATTTGATTGTGTAATTCAATAGTCTAATGTCAAGTACTATTTGTTATGCACGTTTCCTTTCAATGGTGACAAATTAGATGTCCAATTGTAATGATCCATAAGAGTCATTCATAATCAAATACTTCAAATTTTTCTCATAAAAAATGTAAGGAATAGGGTTCCTTAGATGCATTAGTCAAATTGTGAATGCGGGTATTTGGGAACAAAACCTTTGTCAAACATGCTCACTCATCTTAAGGTAGTTTCAATTAAGTTGTAAGAAAATAGCATTTACCAAGTTGGATTATCTCGTAAGATTATACTACAAAAGGCTTTAGGATTTAGCGTATGATTGAAAATAATTTTCCTTTGTTTTGTATAAGATTAAATTAGTTAGAATTTGTGTACACGTTGAGATAAAGTACACCTAGTGTTAATACGAAATAAATGTTTAAGCAAATGAGGTGTATTATATTGTGTTATAAGATTGTAATATGTATCCTTGACAAAATAGATGTGAGTTTTAATGGATTGTTTTCTTATAGGTGTATAGTTGTGTCATATTTTGTAACAGTTCAAAGTAGGTTGATTTGATGTATAATAGATTATTTTTTTATAGGTGGTATAGTTGTGTCATATTTTATAAGAGTTTAGGGTAGGTTTATGTTGAAATTAAGAAGGTTTAATTTTGTAAGGATCTTTACATGTTCTATATTCTTTTACATTTAGTTAAAATATTTTGGGATATTGTAAATAAGTTTTATGGATCACATTTTCTATTTTTCCTATTAATATTCATATGTTTGTTGTAGCAACCATAAAATCCTTTTATATAATTTGATAAGAAGTTTTCTTAATGTATAAAAAATGTTTATGAGTAGTCATGGATTATTAAAGAAATAAACTTCTATGGTTGTCTCTTGTTTAATTGATTTTCATATGTTTGCATGTGTTGCTCTTATTATCTAGTTTCACTTACAAATATTTTTTTCAAACTACATTCACTTTAAAACAATTCTTTCTCTTTTCAAGTTATCCATTTTTTTTCCAAAGAAAAAGTATGAATCATGTGTGGTTAATTGATCATTCTTGTTATGCAAGCATGTTTCTCTATCCTCATAGATCTAATAGAAGTTATAAGTATTACATCCTTATAAAACAATATAACTTGAGTTGATTATCATTTTTTTAACATTAATGTATATTGGACTTGATTGAATACTTATACTTGTGTAGATTCTATCTTTCTTATAAAATATGTAAAACATAAAGGTATTCAATATTTAAAGAAATTTTTTTTTTTAAAACCCACTTTTTGTTTCTTATAATTTATATGTATATTTGAAAGGTCTTTTAGTTTATTTTTGAAATGAATTTGCATGATAAACAAATAATGATAAATATTTGGGAATGTTAGGGTTAATTTTTTAAGTTTTAGGGTATAAGGTATAGGGTTTGGAGTTGATGGTTTAGATTTGAGTATTAGTGTATAGGGTTCAGGCTAAGAGAATATGTTTTAGGATATACGATTGAGGTTATAGGGTTAAGAGTTGGGGGTATAGGGTATAAGGTATAAGGTTGATTATAGATGGTATAGGGTTGAGGGTACATAGGGTATTTTTCTAAGGGTTGAGATTATAACTCATATAGGGTATACGGTTTAGGGTTGAGGTTATAGGATTTAGGATTGAGGGTTGAGGATTTAGGATTGAGGGTTGAGGTTATATGGTTTATGGTAAAGGGTTGAGCCTTAGAAAAGAAAAATAAAATGTTTTAGTGTTAATTTATTAATTTCATGTTTTAGAATTTAGCACATAGTGTTTATGGATCAAACAAAAAATTAGGTTATTATTTTTATTATTCATGTTTGGGTTTAAGGTTTAGAATATAGAGTTGAGGGTATAGGATTTAGGGTCAAATGTATAGGGTTTATTATTGATAATATAGTATTTAGGGCCTAGAATTGAGGCTATAGAGTTTAGCATTGAGGTATAGGGTTTATGTCCTAGGGAAGAGGGTATAGGATTTAGGGTTGAGGATATAGTGTATATGGTTTAGGTTTTAGGGTTTAGGGTTTCAAGTTTAGGGTGCATGGTTTAGTGTTGTAGCTTAGGGTTTATGAAATATGGTTTAGGGCCTACAAGTGAGGGTTTAGGATCTAGGACCTTGTCTTTAGGACTTACAATTTGTAATGGTTCATTGTGTGTGCTAGAAAGTAGTCACACTTCTATGAATCATTACATTCAAGAACACTCAATAGTGAGGTCTCAAATATCGATTCACAACTCTCTATTCATGGAGTGCAAAGGTTGTGTATGAGGCCCTTAGATTGACCTTATTAGCCCATGCAAGTACACCAAGAAATGAGAGATTCAAGGATGAGAAGCAAGAATGCTAATCTCCATTGATCTTAAAGTTATTGCATGTAAATGAAACTAATCTAGATGATAGCAATGCAAAGAAGAAAACTATTCTATTGAAATGGAAGTTTTACTCTCATTTGCTAATTAAACTATATGAAGATTAAGCTAAAACAATGAAAGAGACTAAGCTAAGATGTTATGAAGATTAAGCTAATATGTAAATGTGAAAGCTAAAATGAAATGATCTTCAAAGCTCCAATGTTGCCAAGAAAACTTGCAGCATAACAATACTATGAAAATTTTGGATCCGAAATGAGAAGGAGAGGGCTCCTTATATAGGAAAATGTGGAGGAGAATGAATCCTCAAGAGCAATGTGGGATAAATTGAAAAAGAGGAAACAAAGCTCATTTTTTAGAAAGTGTGGAGAGAAAAGGAATTTTCTTATTTTTAATTATTTGTTTCCCTTTTTTCATCAAAAAGAGCTTTAAGAGGATTTATTTATTTAAAATAATGATTCTCTTTTAATTAAATAAGATAACATTATATATTTAAAAGGGAGATATTATTTAAACAAGATAAAATCTTTTAATTAAAAGGGATTTTAATTAAATAAAATTATTTTATTTAAAAGATATTTCTTTTAATTAAATAGGGCTATTATATTTATTTAAGAGAGAATATTTCTTTTAATTAAATAAATTGATCAAACCTTAGGAAATATTGAAATGATTGAACTAATTAAGATTGATCAAAGGAATTGATTTGAATTTTGCAAAGTATTGATTCAGGAATTTGATAATTTAATAAATGGGGCCCAAAGTCTAGGTGACCATTTTAGGGTGCATACATTTGCCCCTCTTTGACTAATGTGAGGTCTATTTGGGATCACATGCAGTCAAAGAATGGAATTGAAGTGTGAGATCGATTTGGGATCACAAAACAACCCAGATGTGTGTTCCCCGGATGGGAACACATCAAGACAAAGATAAGCTGATTGAAAAAGACAAGGCCAACACCCCTGTAAATAGGTAATTGTCAAGTCTCAAGCAAGGTTTGATTGATAGGTTTGAATAAAGGATTGAAGTTTGATAGGTACTACCCCCTCGTGATCGAAATCGAAATGAGATAGAGGAGAAACAGTAAATTGATGAATTTGATCAAATCGAACTAAAGGTAAGGTTCTTGATATAAGATGAAAAATATAAGGATCACAAAACCAAGGTAGATCAGCAAGAAAGATTATGCCCCAAGGTTGAATTAGAAGAAAAGAAGTGGGGTGAAAGTGAATGGAAGATAGAAGTTTGAAAGAAATGGAAAGAAATGGAGAGAAGAAAGAGAATTTGCCTCAAGAACGAGCATGCCCCAAAATCAATCAACTGTTTAAGACGGAGAATTTTGATTGAGATCATGAAAGAAGGTAAGGAAAATGAAGATCAAAATGTGATCACAGTCGATTAAAAGTCCACAAGAAAGATGAAGGAAAACCCTCTCAAACTCATAATGTAGCCTAAAAAATGCAAATTAATCATGAAGTCTAACAATGCAAGCTACATGAAAATGCAAAGATGTACTTGCAATAGGGAAATTGTAACATAGGATTTTATGTTCATCATTCATTAGAGAATGTAAAGAAATTATTTTCATCATTGGGCCATTATTAACGGACATCGAAAAATCATACAATCAGCACTAGTCACAAATGCAACTATGAAGATATGAATATGATTTATATCGGTTTGGAATGTGGAAAGATTCTAACATGAGCATCAAAGACATAAGGGTCAAGATGACTTCAATGTTAGCTTACCCAATTTATTGTAGCAAAACTACTCTCTCATCAAGGCATAGATGCCAGGACGACCATAAAAACGGTTGTGCAAAAACAGTCAAGGATGATGTTTCAAATCTCCTAAGTGTTTCAAGGGAACAACAAGAGACACTCTAGAGTTTCAAGACCACACCCACAAGCAGTAAGTAAGCAAAAATATGCCCCATGCCCCAAGTCCTCTAGCTATGCATCATGAAGAGACTTATTAGACAAGGATACTCAACGAAAATCAATAACAATCAGCACACAAAGAAAAGATCATGACATAGCTCAAGCATTAAGTATTGTGTTTAAAAATTTAAGTGTGTTCACTGATACTGAGTTCTGAGGATAAGGTTCAAATGCTTGCAAGTAGGTAAAATCACATGACAAAACTGGGTAAGACCAAACTGATAAGTGTTGAAAAACACTCGATGTCAGGGGTTGTGTTGAAAAACACAGTTGGGGTGGTGTCCTAAAGACTGTCGCATCCAAGAGACTAAAGCTAACACAGGTATGACCCCTAGACAAAGACAAAGACCAATTCCAAACCAAGGTAACAAGGACAAGGCATGATGGAGAAAGGATAAGTGTCGAGGACACATGCTAAGAAACAAGGGTGCAAAGGCCTCAAGTAGCGCCTGTTTCCAGGTTTTCACCACTTTGATTTTTTTTATTTTATTTTTTTTAGGACTTTTTATATTTTTTTTGTATTTTTGCTACCAAGGCGCCTGTTTCCAAGTTTTCACCAAGGCACTTTTTCTATTTATTTTTTTGAATTTTTGAATTTTTGAATGTTTTTGGTATTTTTGGAATATATAATTTGTTTGGAGATACATCAAAGTGCCTATTGCTATGTTTTCACTAGGATGATCATTTTTTCAGGACATTTTCCAATTTTTAGGATTTTTTCAGCATCATATATGAATTTTTTTTTTTGAATTTTTTCAGGATCAATAAGTATTTACAAAGGATGCCTCCAAATAGAACGGGCATCATGAATAGAACTTCTTCAGGTGCAAGACATTGATATGATCAAGGAGTTGCTCTCCCTCTTCATTAGATAATAAGTAAGCACTTGTCCCAAAAGTCACTGTGATAATGTAGGGTCCAAGCCAATTAGGTTTGAATTTTCCCTTTTGTTCTCTATGTTGTTGGTTCTTAGGATTTTCTTGTAAGACAAGATCTCCCACTTGGAATGCTCTAGGGTGAAACTTTTTGTTGAAGGCTTTGGACATCCACTTTTGATAGACCCTCATGTGGTCAAATGATGCTTTACACTTCTCATTTAGAAGTTCTAACTCTTGCAGTCTCATGGTGCAGTAGTCTTCATCGGTAACTAGACCTTTGAGAGAGACTCTAATTGAAGGAATCTCAACCTCTAAAGGTAACACTGCTTCAGTGCCATAAGTAAGGGTGAAAGGAGTAGCCCCTATTGGAGTAGGAATACTCATTCTATAAGCCCATAAGCCTGGATTTATCTATAGATGCCAATCTCTACCATTCTTATGAACTGTTCGATGGAGAATTTTGAGAATGGTTTTATTTGAAGCCTTTTCTTTTCCATTTCCTTGCGGGAAGTAAATGGAGGACCAATGTTCTTTTATCTTGAATTTGTTGTAGAGTTGTGTAGGGTCCTTATTTTTAAACTGACCTCCATTGTCAGTGATTATCTCTGAAGGCACTCCATATCGATAGACGATATGGTTCAAAATGAACAGAGAAATTGTCTTGCCTGAAGCAACAGAAAGTGGAACAGCTTCTACCCATTTGGTAAAGTAATCAGTAGCAATGATGATAAATTTATGTCCACCTGATGAATTGGGATGAATTTTCCCAACAAGATCAAAGGCCCAGCGCTGAAACGGCCAATGAGATATGGAAGGAATGAGATCCCTACCTGGAGCATGTATCAGGTGACCATGTTTTTGACATTTTTCACATGATTTTGCAAAAGCTACCGCATCCATCTGCATGGTAGGCCAATAGTACCCCGCCCTAAGCAACCTTCGAGCCATGGAAAGACCATTAGAATGTCCCCCACAAATGCCCTCATGAATATCAACTAGCACTTGATCGGATTCCTCCTTTTCTAAGCACCTAAGAAGTGTCCCATCTAAACCCCTCCTATACAAATCACCAGAGATGATGGAATGGCGAGAGGCATTTCAGGTAAGGTTTCTTTGTTCAGAGCGATTGAAGGTTTCAGGAATAATGCCATCACAGAGATATGAGTAAATGGCACCATATCAGGATGACTCATGACCAAGAAGGGTACATATAACATGGCCTTCTTGTGAGTCATAGATAGGATAGTGTAGCTCTTCCACTAGGAATTCAAATCTAGACTCATGCTGCTCTAACTGAAGAAGCGAAGCAAGTGTGGCCATAGCATCAACTACTTTATTTTCTACTCTGGGAACTTGCTGAAATGTGACGAATGTGAAATACTATCTCAATGAATCAACCATTTTCTTATCAGGTACTAGTTTCTCATCTTTGGTTTGATATTGTTCATTAACTTGGTTGACTATCAATTGTGAATCCCCATAGATGTGTAGTTCTTTGATATTCCATTCAATAGCCATCTTGAGTCCATTTGTCAAGGCTTCATATTCAGCAATGTTTTTTGTGCATGGGAACAATAGTTTGTAGGACTTGGGAATTGTGTACCCATGAGGAGAAACAAACAACACTCCAGCTCCTGAACCATTTTGCATAAAAGAGCCATCAAAGAACATCTTCCATGTTCTCTCAGTCATGTACATTAGGTGCTCATTTAGAAATTCAACTTGAATAGGCATGCTATCTTGAATTGGGAAATCGGCCAATTGATCTGCAATGGCTTGGCCTTTTATAGCTTTGCGCTCAACATACTCTATGTCAAATTCTGAAAGAACCATCATCCATTTAGCAAGTCTACTTGTGAGGGAAGCCTTACTAAGCAAATACTTGAGAGGATCAATTTTTTCTATGAGGTGTATTATATGTGCAAGCATGTAATGTCACAACTTTTTAGAAGCAAACACCACGGCAAGACAAGCTTTCTCAATACTAGTGTAATTGACCTCATATGCAACAAGGGTACGAATGATGTAATATATGGCTCATTCTTTCCCAGTGTCATCAAGTTGAGCTAATAATTCCCCCAAGGAAGATTATGTTACTAAAACATACGGTATGAGAGGTTTTCCTGGGATAGGAGGCATCAAAATTGGAGGATTTGCCAAGTATTCCTTAATCTGATCTATGATCCTTTGACAATCCTCATTCCAGACACATTTGACCCCCTTATGCAAGTTCTTATTGAAGGGTTGAGCTCTATCTGCTAGTTGTGAAATGAACCTCCTGATAGATTGAAGATGTCCTTGCAGACTCCTCATTTGGCTAATGTTTTTGGGAGGTGGCATATCCAATATTTCTTGAACTTTCTCTGGGTCTACCTCTATTCCTTTAGCTGAAATGATAAATCCTAGAAGCTTTCCAGAGGTGATGCCAAATGCACATTTTTTTGGATTTAATCTTAACTAAAATTGCTCCATACGATCTAGAATGACTTCTAAATCGCCTAAGTGTGTGTCTCTTTTCTTTGACTTAGCCAGGGTGTCATCCACATAATCTTCCATATTCTTATGCATCATGTCATGGAAAATTGTTGTCATAGCTCTTTGATATGTAGCTCCTAAATTTTTCAATCCAAAAGGCATGACGTTCCAAAAATAAGTACCCCATGCACAAGTAAATGTAGTCTTTTCCTAGTCCTTAGGAGCTATTTTAATCTGATTATATCCAGAAAACCCGTCCATCAAGGAATAGATCTCATAACCTGTCGTCATGTCCACTATCATGTCTATGTTAGGGAGTGGAAAATCATCCTTTGGGCATGCTCTATTGACATCTCTGAAATCTATGCAGATTCGAATGATTTATCATATTTTGAAACTGGTACAATGTTGGATATCCATTCTGCATAGTCAATAGCCCTTATAAATCCTGCACTAAGGAGTTTTTCCAGTTCTGCTTTGACTAAAAGAGCAATGTGAGGATGTATTTTTCTCAACTTTTGTTTCCTAGAGGTAACTAGCAGATTAAGTTTTAACAAGGGATTCTAACAAGGTGGAGAAGTAATAATCGAAGTTAGCCTAACATCAATGTATGATAATGAGGGGTACCACATTTATCTTCATCTATATTGTTATCGAACGAAAGAGTTTATAGTAAAAAATTGTGCTATGCAGGATCATAGGGTTCAAATCATAAATTGTCATGCTACTATAACAAATGAATTATTTAATGGCCAACATATTGGCTAGACCGATTCATTGTTCGAGAGATTAAGTTACATTTAATTTTGAAAACATTAGCCCATATGGTTCATCCCTAAATGCAACATTAATAGACAACATATTATACCAATTTTAATGTTGATTTGCACTAATTATTATTAGGTCTGATAAGCACTAACATCATTACATTTATAACATCCACTTTTTGCAGATTTATTCTCCCTTCATTATTGGCGCCCTCTTGTCCTTGTTGGGATGGAGACATCTCCCTTGGGGCACGTGAGACAAGGAGGAGGATAGGGTGCTTAGGATGTCTAGGGAATAGGAGTAGTAGGAGGTGTAGCTTAGGAATGATTAGGTGTTTAGTTAGGAGTTTAGCTAGGTAAGCTAGGAGATAGTTTAGGATGCCTTTTAGTGAGTTAATTTATTATTTTATTTTGTAATGTAAAACATGATTAATCAATAATGGGAACTCTAATTAATTGAGATAAATAACCCTTTTCAAATGCATTGTTAATTGAATTAATATAATTTATTACATTTAATAATTTATAGTTAATATTAATTATTGAATGCCATTTACTAAATTATATCTAATATTAATTATTGAATAATATTTAATAATTTATAATTAATATTATTTAATAATTGGGTTAATTAACACAAATACAATTTAAGTAAATTAATTATTAGTGAATAATCTTATGTGAATATAGGATAATCACTAATTAGGTTTTCAATTAAATATTTTGTACACTAAATTAATGTATTATATGGTATCTAATTTAGTTAGTGCCACATAATACTATATGCATACCAATATAACAATGTTAGTGCTTATCAGACCTAATAATAATTAGTGCAAATCAACATTAAAATTGGTATAATATGTTGTCTATTAATGTTGCATTTAGGGATGAACCATATGGGCTAATGTTTTCAAAATTAAATGTAACTTAATCTCTCGAACAATGAATCGGTCTAGCCAATATGTTGGCCATTAAATAATTCATTTGTTATAGTAGCACGACAATTTATGATTTGAACCCTATGATCCTGCATAGCACAATTTTTGAATATAAACTCTTTCGTTCGATAACAATATAGATGAAGATAAATGTGGTACCCCTCATTATCGTACATTGATGTTAGGCTAACTTCGATTATTACTTCTCCACCTTGTTAGAATCCCTTGTTAAAACTTAATCTGCTAGTTACCTCTAGGAATCCAACTTTTGTAGAGAGTTTGATCTCCTGATTCTTTTAGGATTCCTTGACTTGTACACTTGTTATCCGCATCTTTATCTTGGACTTATTTACTCCTTAAAAAAAAATTTGGTGTGTTTTTAGACTGTTTTTGTTGGGCATGACACTATGGATAAGTGATGCATAATGAGATTAGTGTCCAATCTTGGCATGTCTAAGTAAGTCCAAGCAAAATTGACCTTCTTGTTCTGTAGGAACTTGGTATATGCTTCTTTTTCCCGTGTTGATAGAGACTGAGCCAAATGTACTATTTGTGGTGCCTCTTTTGTACCCAAATTTACTAGCTATGTAGGCTCAACAAGCACTGATGATCTGTCTTGAAAATAACTAGGAAGATGATCAAGTACCTAATCATTAGGTGCCTCAGAGAGGTTTTCACCCTTGGATATGTCCTTTATTTTTAATTTTTTCAGTTTTGACACCGCCAAAAAGTGGTTTTCACCATCAGAACTCCTATTCTTTTTATTTTATTTTCTCTTTATTTTGTGACTAAGGTACTTGATATCTGGTTTTGTCATGCTTGTAGTTGGTTCGCTGGTGGAAGAGACTATAGGATCAAGAGCATTTAGGTAACAAGCTATCTCATAGTCATTCTGGAGAGTTAAGAGCTGAGGCTCTTGATAGCATTGAGACCAATCAATTAAGTGGGGGTGAGCAAGGGGTAAGTCAATGGCTGGTTCAATGTTGTGGATACGGATGGTATCATCTCTGGTGACCACAGAGTTAGAGTCTGTCAAGTATTCTTCTAAGTTACCCAAATCAAGATTCGACCTAAAAAGTGAAGAATCATCCACTAATGCAACACGCGGGTTCCAATCCTCTAGCCCTACACATGACTCGTCAGCTAACTCAGGTTGAGAACTATAGGAATGGATGGCATCAACACCCATGTCAACTGTGGAACAATCAGAGAGAGTCCCACTCATACTCATGTGAGTCTATTTCTAAATCCTGGCTAGGATGTTTACACCAGAAAGGCTTAAGATGCCTTGATGTAGAAGCTTCAATGTCATGAAGGGTGACACCTTCTCTTGGGTCAATGTTTGATCCATATTTTTCTATGCTTGCAACTATTGCATGAGTGGTTGGATTATTTGAATCTTCCCAAAGGAGACTAGTAGAAGGAATCCAATCGTCACACATGTCTTGCTGATTTGTCAAATTTGGTATGCACTATGATTCATCCTCACTATCCAACTCATCAAGGATAGGAATAGTATTCTTGTTATTATTTAGAAAACCTAGGCCAACCATCTTCTTAGACCTGCTTCCAAAAAGAGCATGATTGAGAGGTTAAGCTCTAGCATCTAATCTATGACTGAGAGGGCCATGTCCAGGATAGCCCATTGTTTGACCAATGTATATCCTCTCCCATAAGCCTTAGGAGAAGGAGAGAAGTTCTCATTGTGCATATACTTCTCCTCTTTTTAGATCCAATCTTTAATAGCTACTTCTTCTTTCTCATCCTAGATAGGCACTGAAGACTTGACAAATGTGTCAAACAAAGTCATGGCCAAAGAACAAGGTCTCATCTCTTAAGAAGGCTTACCATAAGACCTAGGGGAAATGGGAATCTTTGTAAAGGAGTTAATTTGGTATCCCCCCATACCAAGGTCTATTGATTTGAGCTTATCTTTGCACTATGCTAGAGTTGCATTGAAATCCTCTGCTTCTCTATTAAGGGGAACATGGGTCCCTGTCGAAATGGAGTTGACAGATAAGGTTCTATCCCCAAGTATACAAACTTCTAATCCATTGTAGGGTAACTTAACACACTGGTGGTAGGTGGATGGCACTTCTTGCATCTCATGGATCCAAGGCCTACCAAGCAAGATATTGTATGCCAGAGGACCAACATCAACAATTTGGAACAAAATGTCTCTCTCAATGGGGCCAATCCTGACAGGCCCTTGGAACTCCTTTCTACCTCATCATAGGCTTTTATAGTGATCTTCTTTCTAGTATCAATCACTTCCTCAGAATAGCCCAAAGTTTTTAACAAACTCAAAGAATAGATATTGAGCCCAGCACCCCCATCTATCAACACACACCTAACATGGGTTTTATGGATCATGACTTTGATGTGAAGGGAAAGATTATGTGGGTGGTTCAAGGCTTTGTCATCATCTTCTAAGAATGTAAGGTAATGAGGAATGGTAATATGATTAACCATGCTTGGAATTGGTCAACATCTAAATTGTTGGGAACATTGGCTATGCACAAAGCATCCTCAAGGACCTATTTGTGTCTTGGGGACAACTCTAAAAGCTCCAAGATTTAAATCTGAGCTGGGGTTCTTTGTAACTGATCAACAAGATTGTAATTCAGCTTGGGTTTGATAGCTAATTTTGTGGTGGCATTCTTGGATACCACTTGCTTTGGTTTATTAGGATGACCTGAACTGGGCCCCCTAATGACAACAGGGCCTTGGCTTCTTGTGACAGCATTAAGAGCTTGAGATGACATCCTAGACTGAGGACCCCTCAGCACCACAACAGGTTCTTCATCAAAGGTAGGGGGAAAGTTTGCACAGGAGTCATAACCATAGGGATCCTTGTTCCATGTCATGTTGACACTTTCCTCCGCAACTTTGAGCATGTTGACCACATTTTCTATAGCTGTGTAGGTGTAGTTGATTGCAACTTTTCCATCCTTATGTTTAGAGGTTTCCCCCTTCTCATATTTGGGCAAGGGCTCTTTGAAAGCCTTATGGTCTGCATTGGTGTTCAATCCATCCACCTTAAGCTTTCCATTCTCAATGAGATCTTGGATAATGTGCTTGAGTTTCCAACAATTCTCAATAGTATGCCCAATGCCATTATGAAACTTGCAGAAAGCCTTTTCATCCCACCAATGTGGCTT
The DNA here is from genome assembly GCA_027943335.1 of Chamaecyparis obtusa. Taxonomy (NCBI): domain Eukaryota; kingdom Viridiplantae; phylum Streptophyta; class Pinopsida; order Cupressales; family Cupressaceae; genus Chamaecyparis; species Chamaecyparis obtusa. Next base: position 165,599 of record BSBK01006336.1, on the reverse strand, counting down.
AATGTCAGGGATGTAATGTTTTGTGGGATCTTGTGGATGCACAAGATTATTGGCAATGAACATTTTGAAAACATCCTCATATGAGTCACCAAGTTTGGCAAATTGACATTTTTCCTTCTTGGGCTTATCTTGATACCTTGGCCTGCTCTCTTGTTGAGGAGGTGTATTGAGCTTCATAGCTTGAATTGCACTGGACAAGTAGAGGACACCTTGATCCTTAGGTTGGGGAGAGTCTACAACTCCGTCATTGACCACTTGTTTTTTCTTGTTCCAATGCACATTCTTCCCTTTATCCTTGTTGGAATTATTATTGTTTTGACCATTGTTGTTATTGTTTCTGTGTCTAGTCAAAATTCCTTGTTCTTTTAAAACATCCTCAATTCTGCACACGGTTTCGACCATGTTATCGAAGGAATTGAAGATCATCTTTCGAACCTCATACCACATTTTGAGCACCAAGTTGCTGACAAGGATGTCAATTTTCTCATCTTCATGAATGGTCCTAGGATAATGAGAGCACTATCACCTCCACCTTTGCAAGAATGAGACAAAGGGTTCCCCTTGGGTTTGCTTTAGGTTACATAAGTCCAACATAGTGACAGATCTTGAAAGATTGTATGAAATTTTTTGAACAAATCTATGAACAAGCTCTTTGAAAGTCTTGACGGGGGGAGTTATGTTTGGAAACCATTCCATTGATTGCCCCTTAAGACTCCTTGGGAATAACCTCGTCAGATAGGAATCATCTTGGTGAAACTCAAAGCTCATAGTGTAAAACTAGTGCACATGATCATGTGGATAACTACTACCATCATATTTTTCATACTGAGGGAGTTCAACCCTTATGGGAAAATCCTTCATGCTCACACTCTTGTCGAAAGGATTAGGACAGATCGAGTCAAGAGAAAATGAACTCTTAGGTGCCAAAAGTTTCTGCATCATTTTCTTCTTTTGTCTAATTTCTTCTTCTTGTGATGGACTTTATTTCTTAATTTTGTTATCCACATCAAAATTATAAGGGACTCTTGCACCCTTGTTGATTAGACTTTCGAGGAACTTATCTTTGTTCTATTCCAAGTACTTCTCCACAAACTGTTGGAAGAGTGGCTCTTGTTGCATTCTCATGAAGTCTTGAGAATTAAGATCAAAGTCTAAGCTACTATCTCCATGTTGGGAACTATGATGAGCATGCTACGAAGGTTTCCTCAAGTGCCTAGGAGGTGTTTGTCCCCTATAATGAGCATGTTGTGAGGTCCTTCTTCCTCTAGGACTAGGAGATCTTGAAGGGGTTCTTGAATGCCTTCTACTGCGTGGTGTTCTAGAAGGAGTGGAGGAAGGAGAGTTGTTTCCACTATCGACACCTCTATTGTTGAATTGGGTATTAAGTTGTTGGGCTAAAAGCCTATCTTTCTCTTCTTGAGAGGCTTTTCTTTCCAATTCTAACAAAGCTTGTCTCTCCGCCTCAAGTTGTCTAAACTTTTCTTGCTTCACAGCTTGCTCATCTAGAAAGACTTTCTTCTCATGCTCAATCCTTTTAAGCCTTTCACTTGTATACCTCAAGTGAGGTTGTTTGAAGTAGAGAGTTTGGTCTTCACTATTTGTACAAATCATTGGTATACATTGCATTGACATGAGCATCACCAGGTTCATTGTCTTGGTCTTTGTGTTGTGACCATTGTTGTGGGTGAGCTTGTCTCTCATGCCTTTTGGCTCTTTGATGCACATCTAGATACCTACTATTGATGGGGGGTGAACCAGGTTGAGCGTCATGAGAGGAATTACCAAACAAAATGTTGTCTCTGTGTCTTTCATGGATGTCATTAAGGTTTTGATCCATAGCTTCCCTCTCCCATTGAGTCATGGTATAACTCATATCCATACTTGAATTAGAAGATGCTAAGGGGGTCCTCAACTCAGTAGACTTTCTCCTAGGTGATTGGTCGAATATAGGCTCCTTTCCCTTATACTTTTGATGAGTTTGGATTGGGGGTAATTGATTAAAGACAACCTGAGGTCATTTCCCTTGACTCACTTGATACCTTGTTGTAACCGACATGAAAGGAAAAGCACTCAGTGATAAGATGAACCTAAGAAATGTTGGTATCAGACTAGGATAGTAAAAGTGTTCAATTGTCCAAAAGAGAGATGGTGAGATAGAAAATTGTAAAAGGTGTCAATCAAAACTGCCACAGAGGTGCCCAATCAACGGATAAGTATCCTAGCACATATGGATCAGGAGGATTATTTTAACCAAGTTATATCTGATTGAAATTGATTTTGGGTGGAAGTGAATTGGACAAGAGACTACTAAGACTCTCCAAGTATGTTATCAAATAATCTAAAGGTGTATCTACTCAACAAGGATGATTTTTGACTTACCGATTCCAAGCAAGGTTACTTGTTAAAATCAAAGGTCACTAATTGAAGAGGTCAAAAATACAAGAATCCCAAGTGAAAATAGGTTTCCAATAGTAGGGTGAGTAGCCTGATCTAATTTGGATCAACTAAGGAAGACTAAAAATGATCGAAAATAGCTCACTATTTTGACAGACCAGGGTATAGGTTCACGTGAGGGAATGCAGCCCCGTGCAAGGAAACACCAGGGGTCATGCGAGGAAATGAAATCTCACGTGAGAAAATACCAAGCTTGCATGTGAATGGGCACAGCCAAGTGATAAAATAGGATCAAGCTACTTAATCAGCAAGTTTGTAAACTTAGGAACTTAGTTTTTTTGTTCGTTTCAAAATATTAACCAAGCATATTAATAGATTTTCAGCATTTATCAAGCACATAGAACAGCAACCATGGAGTTTCAGCAAGCAAACGTCTTCAAACAATGAGCAAGGGACAAAGCAACCTTGCTCATGAACATGAATATTGACTTAGTATGCTATTCCTTAAATATACTACTTGTGTATGTTCTCCAAAATGTTTTTCCAATCACACACATAGTCCTAAAAAGAAAAATTTGGCTGCACTATGGTTTTTAATAATGGCTTGACTCTGCAACTTTTACAATTTCAAGAAGGAAAACTCCAATCTAGGCGCACTGGGGTTTTGACATATTCCGAGAACTTAATCAATTAGAGATGCTGAGGAGATCTGATAGCCCATCAAGAAACTGTACCCATGGAGATTTCTTCCACAAGGACATTTGTATAGTGGTTGTCACTACCATGGCAAAAGTGGCTATTATCACTTGAGGTTCCATCAACGTGGTTTACCCAATGAAGGGAATGTCCACTATGGTTAACCCTCTCTAAAAGGTGACTCACAACAAGGACCACATGGGGATTTGGCTTAGATCCAAGGGTTTGAGTTTATGTTACTACCCAAAAAGGGAGTAGAGCATAATCCTCTATCCTCTTCTCTTCACCCAAACATAGAAGATAGATTCATTCCAACATGCTAAGACTAAAACTATCTTGCCAAGATTCATAATGTCAATAACTCATGATCTATCAACCTCTCTGGAGAGAGAATGCATCAATCAAAAAGTCAAAGACTACAAATCTAGTAGAATGCAAAGACAGTTCTAGTAACCTCCCTACCTACAAGGGTTCTCTCATTGAGAAGAGTTTTGCTAGAAAACCACTCTCTCAAGAACCATGAATAGTGTTAATAGGGCCTACTTATCTATGTGAAACATATATGCAAGAAACGAATCTATATTCTTTTTAAAAACCCCAAAATTGAAATGTGTTTTATGAAAGTGATAAATCACTCAAGCCAAACACACAAGAGATTAATTTTATGTCCAAAATCCAAATGTTATAGAGATTGTAGTAACTCACCTTAGGTCCAAAGATCTGTAATCCAGAATTTAGCACACATCTGAAAGTTCAAAATCAAGATAAATCAATAGCAAATCGTAAGCGTTAGAAATCAATAATCTGAAATTACAAATCTACAAATTTTGTCTCTACTATCATGGAATTTTGCATGAGACAGTACTCAGGGCCGCGCAAGAAAGTACCGAACCGCGTGTGAGAAAGCACAAGCCCGCGTGAGAAAGTACAAAGGCTCGTGCAAGAAAGTACATAGGCTTGCACGAGAAAACACCTTTGTCATGCGCAGAAGTGCTAGTACCAGCAAAACTTCACGCAATATAGTGAGAAAATTCACATGAGATTCTATAACAGTGATGTACAGAAGTACGAACAGAAAATTAAAAATTGCAGTTTTGATAGAAAAAGTGCTAAAAAAAAAAAAATCTTTTTTGCAAGCAAAAAAGAAAAAAAAAATAACATCCCACAGAGAATAACACCCTTAACCTCAAAAACTATTTCAAAAACACTAGAACAGGTAGCGGAAATGTATAAAAAGGACAAAACAGAGTCATTCTACCCCACGGTGGGCGCCAAAAATGTGTGCTAGAAAGTAGTCACACTTCTATGAATCATTACATTCAAGAACACTCAATAGTGAGGTCTCAAATATCAATTCATAGCTCTCTATTCATGGAGTGTAAAGGTTGTGTATGAGGCCCTCAGATTGACCTTATTAACCCATGCAAGTACACCAAGAAATGAGAGATTCAAGGATGAGAAGCAAGAATGCTAATCTCCATTGATCTTCAAGTTATTGCATGTAAATGAAACTAATCTAGATGATAGCAATGCAAAGAAGCAAACTATTCTATTGAAATGGAAGTTTTACTCTCCTTTTCTAATTAAACTATATGAAGATTAAGCTAAAACAATGAAAGAGACTAAGCTAAGATGCTATGAAGATTAAGCTAATATGTAAATGTGAAAGCTAAAATGAAATGATCTTCAAAGCTCCAATGTCGCCAAGAAAACCTGCAGCATAACAATACTATGAAAATTCTGGATCCGTAATGAGAAGGAGAGGTCTCCTTATATAGGAAAATGTGGAGGAGAATGCATCCTCAAGAGCAATGTGGGATAAATCGAAAAAGAGGAAACAAAGCTAATTTTTTAGAAAGTGTGGAGAGAAAAGGAATTTTCTTATTTTTAATTATTTGTTTCCCTTTTTTCATCAAAAAGATCTTTAAGAGGATTTATTTATTTATTTATTTAAAAGAATGATTCTCTTTTAATTAAATAAGATAACATTATATATTTAAAAGGGAGATATTATTTAAACAAGATAAAATCATTTAATTAAAAGGGATTTTAATTAAATAAAATTATTTTATTTAAAAGATATTTCTTTCAATTAAATAAGGCTATTTTATTTATTTAAGAGAGAATATTTATTTTAATTAAATAATTTGATCAAACCTTAGGAAATATTGAAATGATTGAACTAATTAGGATTGATCAAAGGAATTGATTTGAATTTTGCAAAGTATTGATTCAGGAATTTGATAATTTAATAAATGGGGCCCAAAGTCTAGGTGACCATTTTAGGGTGCATACACATTATAAATTAAATCCATATACTCTTTCATACTCACTTGGGCCTCATTTTGGAATTTTCAACCTTCTATACCTAATTATGTTTGATTTTTCTTGCGTTGGCTCAAAAATTGGCACCATCAACATATTTTAGATGTTTGGTCCTTGATCCAACCTAATTTCATAGGTCAAGGCCTCCTAGGGTATCCTTGATCTAGGTTAGGGTATTGTAGGGTGACCTTGTTGGAATAACTGATGCAGAGCTTGATTGAGTGTTGATTGGTTTGATTTGATGACCAGAAGATCAACTACAGTGTTGTCATTAATGTCAACTAAGTACTGTGTTGGTTGACAGTGAGATGATAAGTATTTGAGTTGTTGAATCCAATGTACGGTGAGTATGTGAAGGCATTGGAGCGTGGGGTTAGAGAGGAAGAATCAATGATGTTTCTTGGTGTTGTATGTATGACCACAGTGGTTGGTAATGAGTACGCAAAGAGTTTTGATCGACTGAAGAGAAATAGGGAATACCAAAGAACGGACAGTGATAGAAAGTGAATGATTTGATTATTCTATCAAATCAGTATGGATCCAAGTGTTGTGGTTGTGATATGATTATCTTGACTAGGATATTTTATTGATACTATGATCACTACAAGATCAGAGTACTACAAGGCATAGTTTTAGTTGATGAAAGATTATTTTATCTAAGATAGCAAATGTTTGATTAGGTTTGAGAAATTGGCATTAGATCGGTGAGAGGTGATGATGTAATCGGTTGTAGTAAATGTTTTTGTGATCTAGGAGACAAGGTGGCATGGTATGAAAGATGTGTAATGCTGATTTTTTGTTTCATTGTTTGAGGTGATCGGATCTATCAATTTTTGGAAGCATGTTGGGGAAGTTAGATAAATTTTGATTGTTCTTGTTTTAAATTGATGTGCGATGAATCTTGTGGCCGGCCTGAATTTGTAATCGAATATTCTAGATTGATAATATGTGTTAGGGTTCAAGGATCAAATAGGAATGATTTTAATTAATGAAATTCAAATGTAATATGTTTTTTAAGGAAGCTAATGCCTTATTAGACATGTAATGTATTTATATGTAAACTGATGAATTATGCAAGTGTATATTGTGGATGTGAAGGTGCAGTGGAGTGAAGAGTTAAGATTGTCTACAAGAAGAAGTGTTGTGCTTAATTGCAGCTGAGCAAGAAGAGGAGAAGTGATTCCTATATCATTGTACTTGTTGAATCCTAACAGGTTTTGTAAGAAAATCCCTTAACCAATTAGATCCTAATAGGTCTTGATCATTAAATCCTTTAACCAGGTGGCTCTTTAATTTGTGTTTGAATCCTTTAACAAGGTTACTCGTAATAGGGTAAAGCTCCTAACAAGGATAAAGATAAATCCCTTAACTAGATGACTCCCAAAAGGGTCTTCTCCTAACAAGGAATCATTGTAAGCTCCTAACAAGGATAGGCCTTTAACTGGGCACATTTAAGAAAAGTTCAAATTATTAGTGGGTGCTAATTCCCACCATGGTTTTTCCCTCTGACCAAGGGTTTCTATGATAAAAATCTTTGTGAGGCCTCACCCCGACCCATCATAGCATTTTTTATCATTCACATTCTGATATTTATGTTTTGATACATTGATACACTTTTGGATTCTTCTGACAAAGACTCGAGATAATATGTTTTTTGATGATGATTATAAGGCTTACATTCTGACATGGATTAGACCTGGAACATGTGGTTTATTTTGATCATGCATGTTTAGATATGTGAAATGATGAGAAGATCAGATCATGATTAGATTTGATTAGTTCAAGGATTATATGTCATGATGACTATGGAATTACTATGTTTAAACATGATTGAATGAAAAATTATAATTAGAATTAAATTCTGCACATTGATTTATGTTGTTAATTATGAATTGAAAATGTATATTTCATGTGATTTTATTACCTTGGCCTACTAATGCTCGAGTTTAGTGTGTAGGAAAGAGAACCATGGAATTATTTGGAGAATCAAGGCTAAACATATGTGAACTGAGTAAGCCAAGTTTTAATCCAATATGGGATTTAAAACCTCATTGTAATGTGATCTGGTTGTTAATGTGAATTCCATGTGTGTTACTAGTGTAACTTCATGTTGTCATTTAGGACATGTCATTTTGAATGTGATGTGTAATTGTTAGTGTCACTTGATACTTGTTATGTTTTTATGAACTGACATGTCTACTAAGGTTGGTAATGTAAACCTAAGCCTAACTGACTCATTAGGAACCTAATTAAATTCTCTTGTTGGAGACACTTGCAAAGTTCCACCAATTTGATCATTTAGATTTAATTATTTCTAGCCACTTCTAGAGGCCAAAAAGAGGTCCTAAAGGTCAAATTTAGCAAAACCTAAGTACCTAAGTGATAGGGCTATGGGTTAGAAATGTTTTTAATACATCTAGAACCCCCTAGTGGCCTTGGTGACCCTTTTTATGACCCATTTTCCTCATGCTACGAAAATTGGATTGAGTCTTGACCTTTACCCAACCCCACACTCCTTTCCAATTTGACATTTATGATAGGAGACAAGGAAAAGCCAAAGGACTTTAGAGTCAAGTCTGAATTTAATGTTGGTAGGTGGGTAGAAGTTGGAGGTCTTTTTAGAGGCCCTTGGTAGAGTTAGTGGGTGTTCACCCACTCTCTAATTTTAGAGACAATTAAGTTTGGAAAAAGAAGAAGGAGAAGGGATAAGGAGCTCAACTCAACTTCATTCTTCCATTTTTTCTTTGGATTCAAAGTTGGTGGCTCTACCATGAAGAAAACTTCTTGCATGAAACTCATGAAGAAGATTGTTATGTAAATTGTATTATAGATTTTCTTATCCTTCTTGCCATGAAAGAATGCTTAATGCATCTCATTTTGTTGATTTTTGTGTTAAAAGAATATGTGAGAGCTTGTATGTATATTCTTGTAAATCTCTCCATTCTTGTGTTGGAAATGGGATTCCATATGGATTTTGCTTCTTTTTTTATTTTCTTGTTTTTAGAATGTTGTTTCATGGGATTTAAGGCATTACTCACCCTTTGGGAAGGGAAGAAGTGGCCTTGGGTGAAGGGGTTAGTTGGGCTCTCCATTGTAGTGAGAGTCTCTTCTCTTGAAGAAGAGGGATAAATTCATGGGGTATGGGCTCCATGAAGCCATCTTTATATTCTTGCATCTTGAGGATGCTATTGAGAAAAGTTATGTATGAAACATGGATTCATGTAGCCTTGAGAGGCATGGAAATACTTTTGTGAAAAATGTAACATGTTGGCATTATCTTACTTGTAAAAGCCCACCTTTGCCCTTCTGAATGAGTTTGGAAAACTCATTTGTAAAGCCTTGGATGGGAGTTATTTGTTGTTGTGCATACATTTGTTGTGAGTATTTTGTAATGTATACCATTTAGCCTTGGTTCTCCAAACTCGGGGGTGATCTCCTTGAGACCTAGGATGGGAGGTGAGCTTCCCATGGTTCTATTCTTTTATTTGCAGGTTTTGAAGTCAAGATCTTTGTGGATAAAGGTTTGGAGAGTTCTCCATTTTGGTGTGGTTGTGTGAGAACAACTTTAATGTTGTATTGTGGATCCTTTTGTAATGAGATTAATCTCTTGTTGAAGGTTGTAATGTTATTTTCATTTCAATTGGCCATTGTCAATTTGTATGTGAATTGTAATGGAGAGAAATTTTGTTATCCTCCTTTAAACTCTCATTGAGCAATGCTACCAATTTGTAATTTCTTGTTGTAAAAATGTGAATTGGAAGTTAATGAAAAGAATATAAGACATGTTGGAATTATGCCTTGATGTTGTATAATAGTCTTCTCAATTTGTGAATGTAATTCCTCTTTAGTCTTTAAATGCATGTAAGAATAGAATATGAACTCTTAGTAGTATTCATTCTCTAGAAATTTTCTAATAGGCATTACATATTGAATAATAAGTTTCATGTTGAAAGTGATAGTAAGATTCAAAAATTAAGAGTTTTAAATCTTGAGTCATGAGGTTAAATCTATGTTATAGTCACAAAATGACTCTCCAAATTTTGTAAGTAAATGCATCGTAGTTGGTATGTATTTCAATAAATCATCACTTAAAAACTTGACAAAAATCACAAGGTAAGTAAATCAACAAATCAAAGTATGGGCAAAGCAATAAAAAGAAATGACAGTTCCCAAATTTTTAGAGCAAAAATGCTCTCTTGAATTTGTATGGGAAGGGAAATAATTCTCCTTGCCACAGAGAATATTCCCTTTCCCCAACATGCTTTTTCCCAAGTAGGGGTTAGTAAATAATCCCCTAGAATAATCTTCATTAGTAACTAGCCCTAATTAATAAAAGAATTATAAAACAAAACAAAACATGACTTACCTCTTTGTTTAAATGCTAGTGGGCCCCATGTCCTTGACTTAAATCTGCCACCCCATGAAGTGTTTCAAAATTCCCATATGAAAGAAATCAAAACTTGTGTGAGGTGGGACCCACAACCCATTTCCTTCCCCAATTGGTGCAATACTAGGAAAGGCTTAATAGTTCTTGTTGTCAACGTTAGATATTTACCTTATGTCATATCACTTACCTACTCCATGCCTTGCGAAATTTCTTTTGGGTTGAGTTTGTATTGTTTGGTGGGCCCTCAATCCTCATGCCTTAAAAACCTACGTAAGCATTGAAGGGATTTTTTTTGAAAAATTTTCCTTGTATTAATTTTTGGACAGCCTAGGCTTTGTTTTATGTGCATGCCTCTCCAAAAGGGTTTTCCTCCCTTAAACTCACGCAGGCTTTAGTATATTGGGATTTCCATCACCCCACCCACTTGGCAAGTGGGCCAAGGGGGAAAGAGGGGGTGATGTGATAGGTGATAGGTTTTATAGGTTAGTAGGATTAGTAGGGTAGGTTAGTAAGATTGGTAGGCTAGTTAGTAGGTTGTTTTTTTTATTAGATCATTTGCCTTATTTTATGTATTTGTTTTATTACTGTTTGTTAATAAATTTTCTTATACCATTAATTATTAGTTAAAGAATTTAATTGCTAATATGTTCAAACTTATTTGTTAATAAATCAAATTCTCTTTTTGATAGTTTATTTAATTCAATGGTTAATTAGTTTAATAGGAGCATCAATATTAATTATTGGGTTATTTAAAATTGTCAATTGCTATTACCTCATAGGATATGATCTAATGATTTAATTTATTTAAGTAATCTAATGTTATAAGTAGGTTATTAGTATGTTCTAGGATTGGGTAGTAAAACATTTATATTTCTAATGTTTAGTTACCATTTCGTGCTAGTTCACATTATCAAGTTATTGTCGAATATAATTTGATTATTAATATGGTTAACTCATGAACTAATAATGTAGACAAATTATTGATTATGTTAAATAAATCACATACGAAAGATATAACCTAGTTACGTATACCTTTTAGGTTACTATTATTGGAATGAAATTGGTTAGATAATTAAAGCCCTCATTCGCAAGGGAATTGGAGGATAAACATTGTCGAGTAGGTTTATATAGAATTGGATTCATCCTGAACAAAAATTACAAAGAGAAAATTGTACCCACTAGGGTTCCGCTATCTGAACAAACTTAACCCTAGGTTATGACTGGTTTAATCGTAGTCAATTTATACTTAACCCTTAAACATTACTCTCTCACATATGAACCTAAAAAAAAAAAATTGTTGCATTTTTTTTGGTTAAATTTTGGGCATGACATTTGGTATCAGAGCCAAGTTTCAACATTGAAACCTTTAAACCCATTACGTTTCAACTCACATAACTTAATCTATTGTGTAGGATGCCTGTCGTCACATGAGCTGGCCGACGAGGCAAGGGTCATAGAACTACACATGCTAGTGTAGGACAGGGGATTGACCACCACCACCACCACCACCACCACCTTCACCACCTCGGAACCCTAACCAAGATATTATGGATGTCCTTTAGAATCTGATTGGGGTAATTTAGTAGAGGCTACCACTCATAGTTCCTCAACCAGAGTAGCAAGCTTCCGAAAGGGAAGTATATCCCAGGAGGTGGTAGGGCAGTTAACAGAGAGAGGAGTAGGAGTCCTCCACCCAGGATTTTTGAGGGTCATGGTGACCATGAAGGTGAGTTAGTTCATTAGATAGAGGTACCACTTGAGCATGGGATTCAGGACAGAGAGAGACCCCCTAGAGATGTTGGAGATGAGATCCGAGAGTTAATACGACTTGAGCCACCCTTATTTTTTGGATCCACTAACGGGTCAGTAGCAGAGGCCTGGTTATAGAGTTTACAGTGATGCTTCGGATTGCACACTTATGGGAGTAATCTAAAGGCACAGCTTATAGTTCATCTCCTATGGGAGAAAGCCTCCACTTGGTGGCAGCAAGAGGAGTCCATTGGAGGAGTGGCTATTGACACACTCACTTGGGAGTCTTTTGTAGCCTGATTTTGAGAGAGGTATCTCTTTGAGCATTTTAGATAGAGACAGATAGAGGAGTTCCATGATCTCTAGTAGAGAGGTCTCATAGTGGCCCAGTATGAGAATCAATTTCTTGAACTCCTTCCATATGTAGATTAAATGAAGGATGACAAACTGTGTATCCATCATTTCATTAAGGGACTCAATATGTCTCTTTAGGGTACAGTACGTCTAGCCTTTCCTACCACATTCAGACATACAGTTGAGATGGCACTTGTAGCCGAGGATATTCATACTAGACAAGAGTCCCAGGATCAGTCTCAGCACCGAAACCCCTCATTCCAATAGTCAAGACAACAAAGACCCTCTTGGAAGGGGAAATAGAACCATTCAACAGGATCCTTTAAGGGTCAATAGTCTAAGCAGTAGGGATCTCAACAAGATTCTAGACAGAGGCATTCACAGGGTTATCAGGGCTCTAAGCCCAAATAGTGGCAATCTTAGGTCCCTAGATAGGATCAGAGGACATAGACCCCTCAAAAATAGTCAGCTAGGACTCAGCAGTCCTCTAGGGGCGGATACAGTGGTTCTAGTAGGACCAGAGGGTCACAGTAGCCTAGGACATAGGGAGTACAGATTCAGACTCGAGGCCCATGTTACACTTGTGGTGGTATGGGTCATATAGTGAGAGAGTTCCCATAGGGACAGTCAGCTGGTGGTTAAAGAGGGGCTACCTTAGAGCCCACAATTGGAGATATGGGTAGATCCCATAGAGTATTTGCAGCGGTGGATAACCGCTAGGCTAAGCACCAGGTCACAATAATAGAGGCCATAGGTATGATTCAGGGTATCAGTGTTTCTACCTTGTTTGATTTAGGAGCCACATTCTCCTTTATATCTCCATATGTAGTGGAGCATTGTAGGCTGGTGGCAGTTAGACAGGATGTCAGTTCGGAGGTCAAGTTAGCTTCAGGAGCTAGAGTGTTTGTTAGTTCCTTAGTTCGTAGTTGTTAGATTCAGATTGGATAGTTGATCATGATGTCTGATCTTCACATTACCCCTCTAGGTTCTTATGATGTAGTCCTTGGCATGGATTGGCTATATGCCCACAATGCCAAGATGGATTTTTGTCAAAAGAGGGTTGAGTGTGTTGATGATCATGGTACTTCTATGGTGATATTTGGGGTTCAGAGACATGTATCCCTTCGCATGATCTCCTCTATACAACCTAGGTGGTGTGTGCAGAAGGGATGTCAGTTATTTTCCATCACCATTAGTGATAGAGAGGAGGATTCAGAGGGGGAGCCTTTGCTCAAGGATTATCATATCCTTCAGGAGTTTTCACATGTATTTCCTACTGAGTTACTTGGTATGCCTCCACCTAGGGCAATTGATTTTCATATAGACCTTGTGCCAGGAGCCGAGCTCGTATCTAGAGCACCTTACAGGATGACCACACATGAGCTCAATGAGCTCAAGATTTAGTTAGAAGAGCTCTTGGAGAAAGGGCATATTCGACCTAGTGTATCACCTTGGGGTGCACCAGTGATTTTTGTGAAGAAGGATGGATCACTTAGGTTGTGCATTGATTATCAGAAATTGAATAAAGTAACAATTAAGAACCGATATCTACTCCCCAGGATTGATGATTTGTTTGATCAGTTGCAGGGTGCCTGAGTATTCTTGAAGATAGATCTGAAGTCGGGGTACCATCAGTTGCGGATTGTGTAGAGTGATATCCACAAGACTACTTTTCGCATGAGGTATGGTCACTATGAGTTCACAGTGGTGCCATTTGGCCTCACGAATGCTCCAGTTGTGTTCATGAGCCTCATGAATGGAGTATTTCGCACATTCTTGGATAAATTTTTGGTAGTGTTTCTTGATGACATTCTGATATATTCCCACAATGAGGAAGAGAATGAGGAGCATCTGAGATAGGTTTTGTAGTGTTTGAGAGAGAATCAGTTATATGGTAGCTTGTCAAAGTGTGCCTTCTTTAGACCTGAGGTGCATTATCTTGGTCATGTTATATCCGGTGATGGGATCTTTGTAGACCCATTGAAGATTAGGACCATTATGGATTGTCTAGCACCCACCAGTGTCACTGAGGTTAGGAGTTTTATGGGCTTAGCAAGTTATTATAGAGGCTTTGTGGTAGGATTTTCTAGAATAGCTCATCCCATCACTTCCCTTCAAAGAAAGGGGAAGAAGTATGAATGGACAGAGAAGTGTGAGAGAGCTTTCCAGGAGCTCAAGAGAGCCCTCACTAGTGCACCAATTTTAGTAGTGCCAGATCCTTCGACAAATTTTGTTGTATGTATGGATGCTTCATTGGATGGTTTAGGAGTAGTCCTTATGTAGGAGGGTCATCCTATAGCTTTTGAGTCTAGGAAGCTAAAGACCCATGAGCTTAATTATCCTACTCATGACCTAGAATTCGTAGCGGTGGTTCATGCCTTAGTGAGATGGTGACACTTTCTTCTAGGTCACCAATTTGAGCTTCATTCAGATCATCAGAGCCTACAATTTATTTTTACACATCCTAATCTTAATGCTAGGTAGAGGAGATGGATGGATTTTTTATGTGAGTGTGATTTGATGTTCATTACATCAAGGGGAAGGAGAATGTAGTTGCAGATGCCTTGAGTAGGAGGCGACGCGAGCTCTCATCTATGACTTCTAGTACAGATTTGAAGGAGCACATTTTGCATCACTTGCCAGAGGATGGATTTTATGTAGAGGTTTGTCAGGTTATCCATTCTCAGAGACCCCTTGAGGGGAGATTTGCAGAGTATTCCCTAGAGTCCAATGGACTTCTATGTCATAGGGGACACATCTATGTACCTTCTACGGGTGACTTGCGAGAGTTTATTATACTTGAGGCTCACAAAGCACCTTATGTAGCTCATCCAGGAGTTAAGAAGTTGCATGCTGATCTGAGATAGTTGTATCATTGGCCAGGCATGAGATTGTAGATTGCCAGCATAGTTGCTAGATGCCTAGAGTGTCAGAGAGTGAAGGCAGAGCATAGTCATCCAGGTGGGCTCCTGTAGCCACATGAGATTGCTGAGTGGAAATGGGATATAATATCTATGGACTTCATTGTTGGTCTCCCCATGTCTTCTCACCGCCATGATGCCATCTTGGTGACAGTCGACACGTTGACCAAGGTTGCCCACTTCTCACCTGTGCGTACTACATTCACAGCACGAGACGTAGCTTAGGTGTTTTTGTGGGATATTGTCAGACTTCATGGAATTCCTTGTAATATCATCTCTAATAGAGACTCCTTGTTCACATCAGCTTTTTGGAGAGAGTTATAGGCAGCGTTGGGCACTAGGCTCAATTTTAGTATGACATATCACCCACAAATAGATGGACAGATAGAGAGGGTTAACCAGGTGTTAGAGGATATGTTACATATGTATGTGATGGACCATCAGGTAAAGTGGGAGGAATACCTACATTTGGTTGATTTTGCCTATAATAATGGGCATCATTCTTCTATAGGCATGCCACCATATCAAGCCTTGTACGGTAGACCATGTAGGACACCACTAAGTTGGGATAGGATCGAGGATAGAGTATCTATTGGACCTCAGTTGGTCAAAGATATGGAGCAGCAAGTGGTCTTGATTAGACGGCGTCTTAGAGAGGCTCAGGATCGACAGAAGAAATATGCAGATGTGAAGAGGGTTGACCGTGAGTATATGGTTGGAGATAGGGTCTTCTTGAAGGTGCGCTCTCACAAGAGTCCAATCCATTTTGGAAAGGGCTCTAAGTTGGCACCTCTCTTTGTTGTACCTTTCAAGATATTGGAGAGGATAGGACCAGTTGCCTACTGTTTAGCTTTGCCACCTAGCTGGTCATGCATCCATGATGTGTTTCATGTATCTGTGTTACAGAAATATGTTTATGATGAGTCTCACATTATAGATTGGGATGCCTTGCAGGTGGAGTCAGATGGACAGTTAGCCTTGGAGCCCATTTTCATTTTAGCCCAACGAATCCTAGCACTTCGAGGCAGAGAGCTGGACCAGGTTAGTGTCTAGTGGGATTGTTATGATGAGGTCACAACTTCATGGGAGGATGCAGCATAGATGCGATCACAGTACCCATACCTTTTTGATGAACTCCAGGAGGAAGTTCATGCCTAGGGGGGGAGGATGTGAGGCCTCACCGTGACCCATCATAGCATTTTTTATCATTCACATTCTGATATTTATGTTTTGATACATTGATACACTTTTGGATTATTCTGACAGAGACTCAAGATAATATGTTTTATGATGATGATTATAAGGATTACATTCTGACATGGATTAGACCTAGAACATGTGGTTGATTTTGATTATACATGTTTAAATATGCAAAATGATGAGAAGATCGGATCATGATTAGATTTGATTATTTCATGGATGATATGTCATGATGACTATGGAATTACTATGTTTAAACATGATTGAATGAAAAATTACAATTAGAATTGAATTTTGCACATTGATTTATGTTGTTAATTATGAATTGAAAATGTATATTTCATGTGATTTTATTACCTTGGACTACTGATGCTCGAGTTTAGTGTGCAGGAAAGAGAACCATGGAATTCTTCAGAGAATCAAGGCTAAACATATGTGAATTTAGTAAGCCAAGGTTTAATCTGATATGAGATTTAAAACCTTTTTGTAATGTGATCTGGTTGTTAATGTGAATTGCATGTGTGTTACTAGTGTAACTTCATGTTGTCATTTAGGACATGTCGTTTTGAATGTGATGTGTAATCTTTAGTGTCACTTGACACTTGTTATGTGTTTATGAATTGACATGTCTACTAAGGTTGGTAATGTAAACCTAAGCCTAACTGACTCATTATGAACCTAATTAAATTCCCTTGTTGGAGACACTTGCAAAGTTCCACCAATTTGATCATTTAGATTTAATTATTTCTAGCCAATTCTAGAGGCCAAAAAGAGGTCCTGAGGGTCAAATTTAGCAAAACCTAAGTATCTAAGTGATAGGGCTATGGGTTATAAATATTTTTAACACATCTAGAACCCCCTAGTGGCCTTGGTGACCCTTTTTATGACCCATTTTCCTCATGCTACGAAAATTGGATTGAGTCTTGACCTTTACCCAACCCCACACTCCTTTCCAATCTGGCATTTATGATAGGAGATAAGGAAAAGCCAAAGGACTTTAGGGTCAAGTCTGAATTTAATGTTGGTAGGTGGGTAGAAATTGGAGGTCTTTTTAGAGGCCCTTGGTAGAGTTAGTGGGTGTTCACCCATTCTCTAATTTTAGAGACAATTAGGTTTGGAAAAGGAAGAAGGGGAAGGGATAAGGAGCTCAACTCAACTTCATTCTTCCATTTTTGCGTTGGATTCAAGGTTGGTGGCTCTACCATGAAGAAAACTTCTTGCTTGAAACTCATGAAGAAGATTGTTATGTAAATTGTATTATAGATTTTCTTATCCTTCTTGCCATAAAAAAATACTTAATGCATCTCATTTTGTTGATTGTTGTGTTAAAAGAATATGTGAGAGCTTGTATGTATATTCTTGTAAATCTCTCCATTTTTGTGTTGGAAATGGGATTGCATATGGATTTTTCTTTTTTTCTTGTTTTCTTATTTTTGAGAATGTTGTTTCATGGGAGATAAGGCATTACTCACCCTTTGGGAAAGGAAAAAGTGGCCTTGGGTGAAGGGGTTAGTTGGGCTCTCCATTGTAGTGAGAGTCTCTTCTCTTGGAGAAGAGGGATAAATTCATGGGGTATGGGCTCCATGAAGCCATCTTTGTATTCTTGCATCTTGAGGATGCTATTGAAGAAAGTTGTGTATGAAACATGGATTCATGTAGCCTTGAGAGGCATGGAAATACTTTTTTGAAAAATGTAATATGTTGGCATTCTCCTACTTGGAAAAGCCCACCTTCACCCTTCTCAATGAGTTTGGAAAGCTCATTTGTAAAGCCTTGGATGAGAGTTATTTGTTGTTGTGCATACATGTGTTGTGAGCATTTTGTAATGTATACCATTTAGCCTTGGTTCTCCAAGCTCGGGGGTGGTCTCCTTGAGACCTAGGATGGGGGTTGAGCTTCTCATGGTTCTATTCTTTTATTTGTAGGTTTTGAAGTCAAGATATTTGTGGATAAAGCTTTGGAGAGTTCTCCATTTTGATGTGGTTGTGTGATAACAACTTTAATGTTGTATTGTGGATCCTTTTGTAATGAGATTAATCTCTTGTTGAAGGTTGTAATGTTATTTTCATTTCAATTGGCCATTGTCAATTTGTATGTGAATTGTAATGGAGAGAAATTTTGTTATCCTCCTTTAAATTCTCATTGAGTAATGCTACCATTTTGTATTTTCTTGTTGTAAAAATGTGAATTGGAAGTTAATGAAAAGAATATAAGACATGTTGGAATTATGCCTTGTTGTATAATAGTCTTCTCAATTTGTGAATGTAATTCCTCTTTAGTCTTTAAATGCATGTAAGAATAGAATATGAACTCTTAGTAGTATTCATTCACTAGAAATTTTCTAAGAGGCATTACATGAATAATAAGTTTCATGTTGAAAGTGATAGTAAAATTCAAAAATTAAGAGTTTTAAATCTTGAGTCATGAGGTTAAATCTATGTTATAGTCACAAAATGACTCTCCAAATTTTGTAGGTAAATGCATTGTATGTGGTATGTATTTCAATAAATCATCACTTAAAAACTTGACAAAAATCACAAGGTAAGTAAATCAACAAATCAAAGTATGGGCAAAGCAATAAAAAGAAATGACAGTTCCCAAATTTTTAGAGCAAAAATGCTCTCTTGAATTTGTATGGAAAGCTAAATAATTTTCCTTGCTACAGAGAATATTCCCTTTTCCCAATATGTTTTTCCCCAAGTAGGGGTTAGTAAATAATCCCCTAGAATAATCTTCATTAGTAACTAGCTCTAATTAATAAAAGAATTGTAAAACAAAACAAAACATGACTTACCTCTTTGTTTAAATGCTAGTGGGCCCCATGTCCTTGACTTAAATCTGCCACCCCATGAAATGTTTCAAAATTCCCATATGCAAGAAATCAAAACTTGTGTGAGGTGGGACCGACAACCCATTTCCTTCCCCCATGCGTGCAATACTAGGAAAGGCTTAATAGTTCTTGCTATCAACATTAGATATTTACCTTATGTCATATCACCTACCTACTCCATGCCTTGCGAAATTTCTTTTGGGTTGAGTTTGTATTGTTTGGTGGGCCCCCAAACCTCATGCCTTAAAAACCTACGTAAGCATTGAAGGGATTTTTTTTGAAAAGTTTTCCTTGTATTAATTTTTGGACAGCCTAGGCTAGGAATAGGAGTCTTGTCACCCATCTCAAGCTTGTTTTATGTGCATGCCTCTCCAAAAGGGTTTTCTTCCCTTAAACTCACGCAGGCTTTAGTATATTGGGATTTCCATCACCCCACCCACTTGGCAAGTGGACCAAGGGGGAAAGAGGGAATGATGTGATAGGTGATAGGTTTTATAGGTTAGTAGGATTAGTAGGGTAGGTTAGTAAGATTGGTAGGCTAGTTAGTAGGTTGTTTTTTTTATTAGATCATTTGCCTTATTTTATGTATTTGTTTTATTATTATTTGTTAATACATTTTTTCATACCATTAATTATTAGTTAAAGAATTTAATTGCTAATATGTTCAAACTTATTTGTTAATAAATCAAATTGTCTTTTTGATAGTTTATTTAATTCAATGGTTAATTAGTTTAATAGGAGCATCAATATTAATTATTAGGTTATTTAAAATTGTCAATTGTTATTAGCTCATAGGATATGATCTAATGATTTAATTTGTTTAAGTAATCTAATGTTATAAGTAGGTTATTAGTATGTTCTAGGATTGGGTAGTAAAATATTTATATTTCTAATGTTTAGTTACCATTTTGTGCTAGTTCACATTATCAAGTTATTGTCGAATATAATTCGATTACCAATATGGTTAACTCATGAACTAATAATGTAGACAAATTATCGATTATGTTAAATAAATCACATACGAAAGATATAACCTAGTTATGTATACCTTTTAGGTTATTATTATTGGAATGAAATTGGTTAGATAATTAAAGCCCTCGTTCGCAAGGGAATTGAAGGATAAACATTGTCGAGTAGGTTTATATAGAATTGGATTCATCCTGAACAGAAATTCCAAAGTGGAAATTGTACCCACTAGGGTTCCGCTATCGAAACAAACTTAACCCTAGGTTGTGACCGGTTTAAGCATAGTCGATTTATACTTAACCCTTGAACATTACTCTCTCACATTTGAACCTAAAAAAAAAAAAATTATTGCATTTTTGTTGGTTAAATTTTGGGCATGACAATCTTGGTGTTCTTGTGTTGCATGTTTGGACGGTTTCATTTGTTTCATTTTCTATTGTTATATAATGTTTTAATTTGATGAATGTTGTTAATGTTAGCGAATGAATTGTTAAAAGTTATGATCTGATAGATTATTGATTCCCCCCTCACTCAGTAATCTTGGACCTTATAATACTAACAATTGGTATTATAGAATTGGTCCTCTTTGTGATAAGTTTAACATCTTGGGAAAAATATCCAATGATGAATTTAAAGGTGGTCCTAAGTTCACAAGAGATAACTACACAATTTGCAGCAACTGGATGAAGATCTATCTAAAAGGTATAGGGCCACAATTGTGGAATCATGTTGAGACCAAATATGTTGCTCATGTTGGGACTCTTACTACAGATCAATTGAAGGAGTACTAGGACAATATGCAAGCATTGGAGGATATAGTAAGTACTCTATTTGACATTGAATATATTGATATAAATGGTTTAGAGAATGCTCATGAGGTTTGGGAAAATCTTAAACTAATCTATGTGTTCTGAAATCAAGATCATCCTGTCGAGAATATATATGAGTGTTGCATTGAAATAGATTACCGTTGTGATTGGTCTTTTCACCAGCGATCGATATGTATTTATATCCTTTGAATAGTCATGTCTTGAAGAGCCATGACCATATGTGGCTTATGCTACATAGGGTCATGACCCTTCATAACCGATTATTAATATTAACTACATTGCAACATATACAATTATCAAATGATCTTAATGTGTGTGTGTGTGTGTGTGTGTGTATATATGTATATATATGTATGTATGTATATATGTGTGTGTGTGTGTGTGTGTGTGTGTGTGTGTGTGTGTGTCTATATATATATATATATATATATAGGGTATGTGCAGGATCATGGTATGCCAAAAAGTGGCGATGTGAAAAAATAAACTTTTCACTCGTCCAAAAGCACACAAATGGATTTGTTGACTTTTTAGTAGGCTTGGGTCTCAGTACACCTAGCCAAGCCAAAAGCCAAAGCACAGACTTAATCAGATATTTGATAATATTCGATATCTAATTTTTGCCAGTAATTTTTATTTACACAGCCCAGCCACATTCAACATTTTTCATTCTGAAAATGTTGAATGCGGCTTGGAGCTTTCGGATATCCGATAAAATCCTATATCCAATTTTATTAAGATCATAGGTAAGTTCAATTTTTATGTTTTTAGTGTTTTTTTTTTTAATAAAAATTTGTAGTTTTTATATAAAAATTAGGGTTTAAATGAGTTTTTTTATTGTTTTTTAAAATTGATTGTAATTATCGATTTGTGTTCTAATTGTAATCAGACATGGACTCAAATCAATCAGAAAACCCTCCTAATGATCCCGCAAACAATCCAGAACCACCTCCCAACAATCCCCCACTTTTAGAAGACAGACCAGTCTCAAACCCTTGCCGTTTAGAGGATCTAATAGGAGACAATCTAAATGAATTTAGAGGATTTCAAACCACCTATGCCAATATCCCCACATTGCGTCCCATATTTACAACATTGAACTCAATTATTGAAAACATGGAGAAACTTACAGAGAAACATAGAGCTGCACTTCTTTGGCGTGATTCCATGCACGCCCAATTTAATGATGGGCTTGACTATGATCAAGTCATGAACCTAAACATAACAAAACATGACATATGTAATCTTTTTGGGCATCCTAAACCTGGTCTAAAAGTGGACCATAAAAAACCCAAGTTGTCAATTAAATGGTGCACAAATAGTGCAATATGTGAAAACTTTTGGGACTGATAGTGGATGGTTTTTGATAGACCACCTCACAGTAATCTGGATGTCCCATTTTATTTTATTAAAAAATTGTATGCTGAATTTATGCTTGGTCACAAGGTCAATTATTGGAGTATGAGACCGAACCAGGGTGTAGGTTTAGGCTCTCCTCAGGATAGGCCATGGGCACACCGGATGAAATCTCGCACATATGTCCCCCCTCCTGATATTTCACCACCTCCCATAGTGTAGTATCCTGACATTATTGTTGAGGCTGACTCACAGACTATTCAAGCCATTCACACCTTGAGTGATCTGCTAGTGACGCAGAGCATGAAATTGTTGCCTCCTCGTTCTGATGCTTCTAGCCCTTCCACATCCTCCACAAGATCACATGTTTGTGTGCCCCACACTTGCATTATGTGCAAGAATCTGTGCTTAGGTCCCCTGAATGATAGTCATGCATATAATTATGTCTTCGAGGTGGATGATTCTACACAGCACACTATAGGCACTGAAGTACCTCATAAAGATGTGCATCAAGGGCATACAGAGCCATGGACTCCTACTGTTATGGTAAGGGTAAACAGTTCACTTTTTACATTGTATTTAAATTTTATCATTCTTATTTTTAGTAGAATTTTCTTATAATAATTTCCCACTTATGTTTTTTATGTGTTACATTTATGTTCAGTTGATGACAAAGGAGGAGATGGCACAGGTGGAGGGGTCCATGCTTTCGGCCATATCATTTGGTTTTGACACTTCCACTGTACATATATTTTAATGTACTCATTGGTTTCCTTAATTATTATAATAGTATATGTACATTTTTTTCTAATTTTTACGATCATCTTATTACATATTGATGCATGTGTCACTAATTGCCACCGGGGGGAAATGTGAGGGGGTGCAAGTGTCAGACATTGACAAGGGAAAGGTAATTAAGTAATTTAGTTTTTTTATGCATACATGTATACTTGTCAGTTGTGCGTACTCATTTATAATTTACATGGTTTATTTGACAAAAAGTGGCATCTGATGATGTCGTGAGACCCTATTGTCACGATAGAGTCACAAGCATATCCATTCGCAGTGATAGTCCCATGGTATGTATATTTCTAAAGTTATTTGTGTGTATTTTACTATCAAGTATATATAATATGATCAAGTTATGATAGTATGAAGTATCTGTTTGACTTTTGTAGGTCACTCCTAGTTTGAGGGAGGTAGAACGCCAAGGGTTTGTATCACTGATGACTCAGCCAACATTTCCTGAAGAAAGTTCAACACAGGTAAGTTTTAATGTTAATTCAGTTATTTTATAAATATATATTTTCTACCAAGTATTTAACATTAAATAGTATAACTCATAGATCAATCTCATGTTCGCAAACATATACAGGTCAGAGTCGACATTGGTGGCATTGTTCTTGCGCTACCAAGGTGGTGGCATTGTTCTTGTGCTACTAAGGACATATATTAGGTCTCCTGTCTGCAGGAGGAGATAGAGAGGTGAAGTATATGAGAGTTCAATTTTAGTTTAAATTTTATTTATTATTGTTGACTATGATTCTGAATTTTAATCTAACTTGGGGTTTCACTTTTGTGTTTGAATGCAGGATCCATCAGATTCAAAGAGTACTTCAAAGAGGCTGCATTTTGATGATCCACCAATAGAATAGGATGTCCTAGAAATATTTGTAGTTGAACTTCTTATTTTGAGATGTCATATGACATATTTTGAGATGGCGTATGCCACATTGTATCTAGATATGTTGACATGTAAATATGTACAGAATTAAATTGTTCATTTTGATATATATGAAACTTGATATTCGATCCAATTTGTTAATTGTGTGTTCATTTATTCATTGTTAGTATGTAAATATGCTTGTGTGTATGTACTCATGTGTATGATTTATGCCTTAATTATATTCAAGTACATTCTTCATAACCTAAATTCATGTGTATGGGCTACATGAATGACTTAAGTGAATTCATGTGGTATGCTTTATAATCTATGTGCTACATGTATGCTTCATGAATTAAGAAAATTTATGTGTACACTTTATGTGCTACGTGTGTTCACATGTGTAATTCATCATTTATGTGAATTCAAAATTTATGTTCTACATTGTATTCATGTGTATCTGATGCTCTCAACCAAGAAAATCTGATGTAGAGCCCTTTACTATCCCCTCATGGAACTCAACTCAACTTGAGGATTCTACAAGCATCTTAGAATCTACTCAAGGAGTTAGTCTCAAATCAAGGGTCAAATAGAGTGCTCTAACTTTAGAGAACCAACACATTTGACATTTTGAACAAGTTCACTTCCTCTAACCTCTCATCCCAACTTCTCTTGGCACCAACTCCATTCTAGGCCTCTCAGTGCACCTAGAGCCTCCATCTTGTCAAAAATTGAAATAGGTGTTCCACCTTGATTGTAACACCATATAAAATCTTAATATGGTCCATCTACTATGTTCCACCGATCTACCAGTTCTGGTCTACTCATCTTCGACCAATCCACTCTAATAGCCCTTCTAGGCTTGTAGCCTTCACCAGTCATAAATCAGCCTTTTTCTCTAGAATTCTCCAAACAACTCAAGAAGCTAATGGTTGATCTAGATAACCTTTTGGATTCCTTAAATCCTCCCCAAGACTCAGCGTAGACTCCTTTTGGATCCATTTAAAGGCTTACTTTGCCTCTTGAAACACCATAACGCTCACCGACATACACAATGGTGCTTAGTGGACCTTTGGAACAATTTGGTCGGGCATGTTCATGAATGTCCTACTAAATTCATGTTCCAAACAAGGTTGCACAACTAGAGCTAATGGTGCAATCCATTCGGTGCTAGGACAAACGGTTTGGAAGAAACCTAGTGGTGCAACTTTCAACTGATCCTCACTCCAAGTTTTGGCATCAAGCGAGACTGGCATGCCAAATTCAAACAAATTTGAATCTCCTAGAATGGAGAAAGGTTATTGTATGCCTCAGAAATATGGTCTTGTATCATCTCACGGTTCCCCGATACCTCTCACGGGGTCTGAGATATGAGCCTCGAAAGATCGCTGCCCAATCGTGCTTAGTGCACCTTGGGGACACTTTGGTCCGGCATGGTGTGGAACATTCTAGTGACTCAGTGGTTGAAATGGGGTTTTCACTAGTGTTTACCTGCCCAAACAGAGCTAATGGTGCAGTCCATTTGGTGCCAGGATGAACGGTTTGGAAGAAACCTAGTGGTGCAACTTTCAACTGACCCTCACTACAAGTTTTGGCATCAAGCAAGACTGGCGTGCCAAATTCAAATGAATTCAAATCTCCCAGAATGGAGAGAGTTTATTGTAGGCCTCAGAACATGGTCTTATAGTATTCAAAGATCATCGATACCTCTCATGAGGTCCGAGATACGAACCTCAAAAGATCACTGCCCAATCGTGCTTAGTGCACCTTGGGGACACTTTGGTTTGGCATGGTTCGGAATGTTCTATTGACTCAGTGGTCAAAATGGGTTTGTCACTAGTGTTTACCCATCCAAAAGGAGCTAATGGAAAAGTCCATTCAGTGTTGGTACAAACATTTTGGAAGAAACCCAGTGGTGCAACTTTCAATTGACTCTCATTGCAAGTTTTGGCATCAAGCGAGACTGGCGTGCCAAATTCAAACAAATTTGAATCTCCCAAAATGTAGAGAGGTTATTGTAGGCCTAAAAAATGCAGTCCTATAGCATCTTAGGGATCATCGATACCTCTCACGGGGTCTGAAATACAAGTCAAAAGATCTCTTCCCAATCGTGCTTAGTGCACCTTGGGGACACTTTGGTCTGGCATGGTCTGGAACATTCTAGTGACTCAGTGGTCAAAACAAGGTTGTCACTAGCATTTAACCACCCAATCGTAGCTAATGGCACAATCCATTCGGTGCCAAGATGCAATCCTTGAACACTATCCCTTCACCCTAGGGAATCGCCATTTTATTTTGGACACATTTGACCAATTTTGACTCAATGACCAACTATTACATCATTTGATGATACAAATGTACATGGAATTAAGACAATACAAATGTAAGGATACAAAATTAAGATGATACAAATTATATAAGGATACAACATTCATAGTAAGGAAACAAATTTTTTGCACTTTACATGGCATTAAGACGATACAAATGTGGGCTCTTAATATTTGCAAATCAACCCCATGGGCTCTTTTATATTTCAAATTTTGCATCTAATTTTGCATCTAATTTTTTATATACAAAATTTGGCATCTAAATATGCACATTACATTTGATTGTTGTTTTTATATACAAAATTTGGCATCTAACTATGCACATTACATTTGATTGTTGTTTTTATATACAAAATTTGACATCTAACTATGCACATTACATTCGATTGTTGTTTTTATATACAAAATTTGGCATCTAAATATGAAAATTACACAACTATATATAAAAAATAAGTGTCCTTTCCACTCCTAAAGTGTATAAGTTTAACACATGGTACTTGATGACATCTACATTCCAATCCCTGCATTCAGAAGGCAAAAGAAAAGTTAATAGAGAATATAAGAAGTTTATATAGGTTGATAAAAAGATTATGAATATGTATAAGTAACTAAATGAGCCAAAGAACAAGTATTTTGAATCTTAAGAGGCACACAAAAAAAAGGCTTGATGGCTTCAAAATCTCTTTGTGATATTTGCAATGTTGGATGTGTCTCACAAAATTTTTAGAACAACATTGTTTGACTCACCTCCAAATAATGTTTGGGATGAGGGATGTGGTCTCGAATGCCAATTATCAACTTCAAGACATCCTTCACATTTGGTGACACTCTTGAGTTAGATTGCCAAAATAGTTTAATTTGATCCTTCACAGCATCGGTAAGCTTCTTATCATAATGTGAAAGTCTCCCACCATAAGCCATGTATCATTTTGAAGAGGATCATCAAGTCTTTCTCTTCTTGCAAGTGCTCTATCCAAAGTTTTATGATTTAGATTCAAGTCAACACAAGTTTGTCCCATCAAACAAGCCTTTCTCAAATGATGACTTACTAAGGAGGTTGTAATAACCCTCCTAGTGGCTCTCTTATCTTTTTCCTTGGTAGTCTTCCCAATGGAATTGAGAGCACTAAAAAGATTTCTCACAATAATAGCAGTCCTCTCATTTTTCTTGTTCACACTAATCTTCAATTTGACTAGTATACGTCTCATCTTCTGCATCTTTAACAATTGCACAAACATTTGACATTGCTCAACCAATGTCTTGTGGCTAAAAAAATGATTAAAAAGTTTTGAAGCCAACAACCGAATGGTTCTTTTTGATCTCTTGCCATCGAAATTGCTCATTATGTTCTCATCAATTTCAAGTAACCATTTAGTTGTTCTTGAAGGTCTCAATTTTGAAGTTTGTCTTTCTTCCTCCCAAGGGACTTTATTTCTCATATAAGATTTGGTTCTTGTGTACCATTATCATTGTCAATTCCTTCATATTCAATCGGTGGATTTTCATTGAAAATGTCCACACTTCCATTCTCCACATCTACATGTTCATTTTCAAAACCTACATTTTCATCTTCAATCCCTACATTCTCATTTTCAATATTATTGTCATAAATCATTTCAAATTCATGTTCTTCATGTATCTACATTCAAACCACTATTTGAAAAAATCATGAAATATGATTAAAAGTCCATGAATAAGATAAATAACATAACATAATATAATTATGGTGGCTAGTCCCCTTTGGCTTTTTAAAAAAAAAGATAAATAACATAGCAAGTCCTATAATAATACATGTATCATAATGTCCACCATATCAACTCATGATATATACAATCACAAAACAAAGTCCTACTCTAAAAACAAGTCCAAGTACAATATATGATAACAAGTGGACTAGTATGTAATGTAAGTCCTACTCTAACAACAAGTAAAAATAATATGACAAGAAGTCATCATAACACAAGTCCAAATAGCACAATAACAAGTAGATCGAGAACATATATATATATATATATATATATATATATATATATATATATATATATATATATATATATATATATATATATATATATATATATATATATATATATATATATATATATATATATATATATATATATATATATATATATATATATATATAACATGTGCCATCATAAAATGTCCATCATATAAAAAGTGAAAATAATGTATGTGAATAGTATAATCTAACTCTACTCATCTAGTTGATCTGCAGTCCTCTTCACTCCACGTGAAGAGGACTATGATGCATCAACATGTTGTGTTTGGTCCTGAGTACCCTCATCCTCCTATAAATTTTTAAAATTTGTCATCAAAAGACCATTAAAAAATTCACTTAAAAAATAATTAATATAAATTTGAACATTTAATATTTTACCATACGTCCATGCTCAGTAATGCCCTTAGTGGGACATGAAGGTCCTCCCTCAGCTACATCAAAAGTGGATGCAGCCAAGTCCTGTAAAAACCTTTAAAGTACAAATTTTTAATAATTACGTGTAAAAGATCTAGATACACAAAGGACATTGAAAAATTAATTTTAATCATGACCTCAAAGGATAGTGTCGATGGCTACATTTGGCTTAATCTTGTAGCCATGCCAAGACTCATGGTGGTGTCGACCTGAACAACATATATAAAGCATGAATCAAACTTATAGTACATATACATAAATTATAAAGTATATATAACTTGACTATAAATTTATGGAATAAAAGCACATGTACATTACCTATGTGTGACACGTAGCTAATGTCGTCGATGAGTCAGGATGTAAATGTGATTGTGCAACATGAGACAATCCAAAAGCCTACAATTATAAAAAAATAAGTGTGAATCAAAGTTGTACATAAATTAGTAAGATATAAACACTTAAATTAATAAATGAAAAACATACTACAGGTATATGTTGCTGACTCTTGGTGACTGGTGGGGCAGAGAATGAAGGACTGCCAATCTTAGTGTTACATGAGAGACCCTACAAAATCACAAAAAATATGTCAAACACATTATCAATTAAAGTTTATTTTTTTAAAAGTTTAAATGTATCAAGATCAAAGTGTATACCATGAATGGAGCACCAAGATGTCGAGGTGTCGATGTCATATGATGATGGATAATGAATGATGGAGGGTTAACCCTCCTCTGTTCACCAAAAAATCCACATGGTATGGTTCATAATTGTATAAATATGAAATTTAATATTGCACTATATATAAATTATAATTAAAGTTACCTGTGTGAGATGATCATCATCTACATTAAGAAAATCAACATATGATGTGATATCATCTCTGACATCACCATGTGCACCATCATCATCATCAGCATATCCACCATGTGCGCCACCATCATCATCAGCATATCCACCATGGGCAGCACAGGTAGCAGCAAGATCAGTCTGGGGACCCCTACATATATCCCCACAACTAGTGCAAACATGTGCTATGCTGGGGGCAGCCCTCGCCTGGGTCAAAGTGTTGTAACAAATTGCTCATAAGGGCACTCAATTAACCAAGAGATGACTGCACTGCTCGATGATGGATAGGTGTAGGAACTACAAGATAAGGAAGAGGAACAAGGGGCTCATTGCGCACACAATTTCTAGTTCTATCACTCAATTTGGTCCCAGGCCTTTCTTGTGGCATGCCCCGACCAACCCCCTGGAATGCTGTCATGTCAAAATAATTGGGTTTCCTACCCAATTCAAATTCAGCCCATAATTTTTTCAAAAAATAAAGTGGGACCTCATGATTAGCATGTGGTGGATGGTCAAATACCATCCACCACCACTCCCAAAAATGCTATGCTATACCAGGGTGTCTACACCATCTAATAGAAATACGTGGCTTCTTGCCAAGTATCTCCTCACTTGTTTTAGGGTTCAAAAAATAACGTGCCATATCAGTTTTTGTAATTTTTAAATTATTATCCTCTTTATAAGAGAGGTCGTCAACATAATATCCATACATACTCTCCCTCCATGACTGGAAACTATCAATCTCAGAGTCTAATGTGTGAACTGAATCTACTATACCTTGCATGCTATCTGCAAGGTGTAGTAGGGGGGCCGATGGAAAGGGATCATTCCTAATAATATTTACATCTCTCATTATTTCTTCTACGTTTCTCCTAATATTATCTCTCAACTCTGTAGGTGGAGGTGGAGGTGGAGGTGCATGCTGACCTATAAGCTCATCAATATTAAAATCATCCATATTTTTAATCTACATACATATAAAAACATGAAAATTTACAATTAACATACTATAAATTACATTTTACCTTACAAAGAATGACTTAAATAATTAAAACGTAAAACAAATAATCTAAGAGAGAGAGAGAGAGAGAGAGAGTTTTGTTTAGGTAAATATATTTTTTCTACCTATGGTTTCTTCTTTTATTTACACATGTCTAAATTTATGTTTCCATTTTCTACTTAGGGTTTCATAATTTAATTGTGTCTAGGTTTACGTATTTGTTTTACTACCTAGGGTTAAATTAAGAGTTTAACAGTTTTCTACTTTGGTACAATAATTACGAAGTAAATTAAAATTAAAAAGAACTAATTGAAATATAAAATATAATTAAATTTATACAATAATTTTGAAAACAACATTAAACTACATTTTTTAATTAAAAAAAACTTGAAACTACAAATTTTTATGAGAAAAATCATTAAAAAAATAATTAAAAATAATAGTACGTACCTGGAACATGAAAAAAATGGCAGAGGGGGTTGACATGAGAAGCTGAAACAGGCACCCGAGCTCTGCAAAATGTGACCCCATTCTTGAAACAGTTAAAATGACAACGAAAATGGTTAAAAATAAAAAATAAATAGAATTGCGAAACGGGTGCCTGATGTTTACAAATCGGTCACCCGATTTATAAAAATTGGGCACCCATTTCACTTTGGGTGCTCGATCTGAGACGGGCGCCTGATTTTTAAATGGGTGCCCAATTTTTTAATATGGATTGAGCTCCCAAACCT
Organism: Chamaecyparis obtusa; assembly: GCA_027943335.1. Lineage (NCBI taxonomy): Eukaryota > Viridiplantae > Streptophyta > Pinopsida > Cupressales > Cupressaceae > Chamaecyparis > Chamaecyparis obtusa. The sequence continues at coordinate 134,587 of BSBK01006336.1, read as the reverse complement.
AAACAAGCGCCTGATTCATAAAAATCGGTTGCCCATTTCTAATTGCAAATTTTTTTGGAAGTGGACTTCCGTGGAATTGGTACCCAACTTTCAATATTTACCCCTTTACAAAACCCATCTCAACCTTGAACATGGCATCAAGTACTTTGTTGAAATCCTCCATGTCGAAGGTGTCATCTGTGGCCAAAAAGATTCCCTCTTTGTCATCTTGTCATCAAACTCCCCACTCCATACTCTCATTGCTTTCAAATTTGAATTGTCATTAAAAATGAGGGGCACAAAAGGGCTATAGCCAAAAAAAATACACTTAATTTTACCTTTATCAGATTTTCCCTACCCTTGAAGAATGATAGGGATGAATTGATTGCATCAATCATTTTCCTAGTATCCATGATTGTCTCTGGTAAATCAGGCCTATATTGTTGCATGGCCTCTATCTTCTCAAATAGAGATGCCCTACCTAACCAAATAGTGAAAAGTGGCTCTAGAGTAGCCATAGCATCAATGATATTCTTCTCTAATTTCTATAATGTGATGTGTAAACTATGCACAACATCAATACTTTTCTTTATTTCTTGAATTCTATGATATAATATATTCATTAATGTTGCAAGTGCAACCTCATTCTTCTTATCATATGATGATTCCTACTCCTGTGGCTCATCTATCTATATTGGTTGTACATTGGAGGGGACTTATGCAGCACCACCTAGATCATTATATACATCTATTGATGAATCTTTCATCTCCTTATGCTCTTTTTATTTACTCAACTCTTTGATCTTCTCCTTTGCTTCATCTAATTGCTCCGGAGTATGACCACACTTTACAATTACCTCCTCATACTTTTTGGCTACAACAGTTGATTGGTGGTAGGTCTTTATGTACCTCTTTTAGATTTGCCTTGTCTTAGCCAAATTTAAAAAGGATAGCTGCTTCAAGGCATAGGCAACCTCAATGTCACCTTTATTCTCCAAGTTCCATATGATTCTGTCAGCTCTTTTATCCTACTGGATTTTGACAACATGAAATTTTTGGACAGAGGGAGCCAATTGCCACAATGCAAAAGTCTTTGATTTTGGATCAAATCCTAATCCTCTGACTATGTCCCCAATCTCCACCTTATTTTTGAATAAGGGATCATGTTGTTACATCTAATCTGATCAATCACAAATGTTGATTGTAAATCCCAATCTAGTAGTAGCAACATGCCACTTCTCTTTACTAGCTCCCTAGCTCGATCCTCTGTCGTTTAGACTCTGGATCATATTATTGTAAGTCCTTTATTATTTGTTATTTTTTCTCTTCTTCATCACCTTCAAAGGTGAGAGTAGACTTGAGCTCCTTTTCCTTGAGCTTATAAAGAAAACTCATAAACTCTATGGTCTTGATGAATTAGTCATCTTTCATGAACTCTTGGGCTTCTAGTACTCGTTCATCTATCCTTAAAGCCACTGGAAACTCTATTTATTATAATTTTTCTTCCTCAAAAGGAATGTTGGAAAATTATTTCTTGATGCTCTCAAAGTACGGACCATGTCTTGGGACTAGAGCATTGGCTCTACTCTTTAAAAGTTTCTTCTCAGTCCTTATTTTTTCCACATCTACCATCGGGTCATGAGAAGCTAAACCTTCCTTTTTTCTATTGTCAACCTCTTCATCAAATTCAATGTCAATTATAGCCTCATGTAGGACAACCTCCTTGGGCATCAGAGTCATCAATTTCTCATAAGAATCTATCATCTTGTCAAACCTATACAAGTATGGACTATCAGGAAAAAAACCAAAGAAAGATTCATCCATTTCTTTTAATTCTTTCTCAACCCTTGCCAAGTCTTGCTACTTCTAGCCTCTTTCTCCAATCTCATCAACATCTATCATGTTCCTAATCAAGTCCTCATACTCCAAAGGCTCATGATCTTTCACCTTCTGAAAGAAGGGAATCATCTCTTTACATGCCTTCTTGATGAAACCCTCTAAGTCACAATACCTAGATATAGCACATGACATCCTAAATTTTAACAAAGATATTCTAGGTGGCACTATTCTTGGAAAAATATGTGGCAGTTGAGGGAACCCATAGAATATGATAATAGTGACATTATCAAAATAAAAGAAATCCCCCCACTTGTGCATAAAAGGGAAGTTATCCAAGAACTAGATAGGTCTTATGACTCTTCTAAGTCCCCCTATTAACCTTTAAATTAGGGTTCCTAACATGGTGTACATAGTCTGAACTATCCAATTTTGAAAGAAACTAAAATTTGACAGGCAGGAAGAACTATCCAAAACCTAGGTCCGTTTTTGTATAGGTTGTAGGAAATCAAACTCATACCTAAATAGTTTGAGCTCATCATCCATATTTTGGTGGTTGTAGAAGAGGATCAGGTGCATTAATAGTGAATAATGCTTGAACCTAATCTCTGATGGTTTCTCAGCTACAACAATCTTCTTCAAACCCTCATAAATCTCCCTGACTATCCACCCAACATAGTCATAGTCCTTGTTGACATGTGGATTTTGAATGTCCATGGACATTTGTAGTAGGTCTGCAGTCATAGTTATGTCAACTTCAATCCCCAACACTTTGCAAAAGTCATAGACAATGCATTGAAATAAATGGTGGAACTTTGTCAGATCATAGGGTGGCATCAATTCATCAGGAATGATCACCCTTCTTCCATCTACCCTTGGAATGAACTTCATCATGACATTCTTCTTTATGAACTTGTAGAACTTTTCAAAGTATTCCTTCTCTTTGTCTAATTCAATCTCAATGCACATTGCACTAGTAATGTCAAATTCCTCCACTATGATTTCTTGGTAAATTCTCCCCAACTCAAACATATCTTTCTTCCTTATCACTCCTATGACAACATCATTCTTCCTTGCAAACTCCCTTAGCAAGTCTATGTCCATATATACATCTGGGAATATCAACTTTCCTAGACCTAACTCCCAGGGGTTCAAGATAGGTAATTCCTTAACTCTTATCTCCCAAAAAAATTGGAAAAGAGAGGTACCATTCTTGTCGGGAGTTTCGACATTCTTGCACTAGCCTCATGCATCATACCACTAGAACCCATTAGCAGCATTTGAATTTGAACACCTCGAGAGAATCCTAATAAATTCATCAGATATTTTGCTACCCTTCTCCTTATTAAGTGACCTAGTAGTTGATTGACTCATCTTTGAATATCTCTAAAACCTGCAACTAAGAAAAATTCTTCAACTTCTACTCAAAAGATAGCTCTGCAATAAAATCTCAGCACACATAGAATCTAGAAAAGTGCAAGAGGCAAGGTATTTGGCAATCGACAACACACATTATTTTATAATTTCTCAAGCCATTTTCATGTCATCACCTCAGTGTAGTATCATCATCATCATGCAATCTTTGTAATGATCTCTTCCTCATAAGTTTCTTACCAAGTTGATACATTGTAATAACTTTGGCTTTTCTATCATAGTTTCAAATCATAATCGTGCATTTCAACGGATATCTCCAAGTGTCAATCAGTGATTCATCAAACCATTTCACTTTTCTTCACTTTATGCAGAGGCTTCGCCAAATCGTCAACACCTTTTACCAAGCTTCATTAATCATAGGGAGTTGGTGACTGAGCCCAAAACATACACTTGTCAAGTTGCCAGCATTTCATATTAACCGCCATAAACCTTCACAACTCGGCGACCAAAGGATAGACACTTAACCTTTAACCTTTATCACTAGCTCACTAACATTTTTCTTAACTGCCCAGAACCTCCACAAGTTGGCAACTTAACCATTTTCTTTAACACTTTTCTTTACTCACAAGCTCACTGACAGTTTCCTTTAATCACCCAATGACTTTACAAGTTGGTGACTAAAGCCTTCATTCTCTTATAAATAACTGCCACTTGTCATGCTATTTCTTACTCGCCAAGACAAATGGAATATCTATAGATTCCTTGTCAGTTAGCGACCACCATAGATTTAATCTTCTTATTATGCCATAACATGGACACCTGGCACAATCTCATTAACTCACAAATCAAACACTTAATTCATCAAAATAAAATGCAAGTTAGCGATCAACATTTAAAACTTCATAATCGCCAGGCCGCCAAGGGTTTTACTAACCACTACAAAGGTCTACAAGTTAGCGACCAAAGGATAGACATAACTTTCACTAGGTCACCATGGTTAGTGAAATGTTTAATAGATAGTCTATGACCTTGTGACAAAAGCTTGAACTTAAACACTTGTCAGGTCATCGCAGTTAGCACTCAAACTTTTAAACATTCTATGACCTAGTGACAAAGGATAACTTAAATGATCGCTCACTCGCAGTGGTCAACTTAACATTCATAAAAGAGACCGTGAGCTAGCGACTGACACTTTAAACAATGTGCAAGTTAGCGACTAAGAAAAAAGGTAAACCTTTCTTAAAATTTAGACTTAGCCACTTTTCAAAGACATGTGGTCAAGACTAAAAGGTAGTAAGGAAAATTTAAAAACCAATGGACACCACCAAGACAAAATTTAAACCAGAACTAGGACTTAACATGGAAATCTTTGGATCAATAGTGGCTCTGACTGAGGATTCTTGAATGCAAGTTCAAGGCAAGAAACTAGAACTCTGGAATATAGACCACACATGACAGAAAGAAAACACACACCTAAAATATATATAAATATACAAAACTATTGTGCATGGAAAATAATTTCAGTTAAAGAAAGGTTTTAGGAATTATCCATGCACTGGAAATTCTTGTACCTTATGATCCAAATTTCTCAGAAAGTATGAATCCTTACCATGTACCTGACTCAAAATTCTTATGCTTTCCCTTATCTTCAGCCCTAGAATTCCATTTAATTACCATGTCATCAGGCTAAAACTTCCTATTACCGGCTCTTTTATCAAACAAGTATTTCATCATTTTTTGGTCCTTCAAGTTCTTCTTTTGTCACTCTCTTCTAATTTCCTCCAATTCTACAAGTTCAACTAGTCTATCCTGCATAGCATCAGTTGTCTCCAAATCCTCATCACTGATAAACTTCTATATAGGAAATACACTAGCTCAAAAGGGGATTTTCCAGTAGCTCTCTTCAGAGTAACTCTATCAGCCCATAAATTTATCTTTAACTTTGAATTCCAAGTTGTTTTGTTATTTCCTAAGGTTTTCTTCAAAATCTGCAGAATACTCTTATTATTGGATTATGCGTGTCCATTGCTCTATGGATGGTAAGGAGAATAATAAGACATGACAATCCTATTTTCATCACAACAATTCTTGAATTCTTTAGATCTGAAGCACATGGCATTATCCATTATTAACTTAATAGGGACACCAAATCTGGTGAGTATGTTGTCCATCAGAAAATCAATTATAACCTGGCTAGTTTCCTTCTTAGTAGTTATTTCTTTGATCCATTTTCTGAAATAATATGTGGCAACCAAAATACAACTATGTCTACCACTAAATTTCTCTATGAATTCTCCAATAAAATCCATTCCCCACATAGAAAAAGGTGCTTCGGTTACCACTAGATTCAGCAATAGAGCACCTAAATATTTCAACTTGGAAGAAATTTTTTGACATGATTTACATTTTTTCACAAACTTGAAAGTTCTCTTAAATAAACAGGGCCAATAATAACCAACCCTTAAGATCTTGTGAGTAGTTGTTCTAGCTGAATAATGCCCTCCACAAACCCCAGCATACATGTATTTTAAGACCTTATCATCTTGCCATTCATATAAGCATAAAAAATAACACACCATCTTTGTTTTTCCAATATAAATCACCCTGTAGAAGTGTGTATTTTTGGGCTTGTAGTCTGAGAGTTCTCTTCTGATTATCATTCATATTCTCGGGGCATTCAACATTCAACATTCTTAATTTAAAATAGACAATGTCAAAATACCAAGGCTGCATCTCAATGCTAGTAACTAACTAATATTGTACTCAAACATTATTGACTTGGACCAAATCCATGTTCTCCTCTTTTATAATCTTAGATAAGCCTAGTCCTCATACCAATTTTGTAATCTGGATTTCCAAATTAAACTCTTGAACCCTATTAATCCATTTGCATCTCTTTCTAGTAACCTCTAACTAGGTAAGAATGTCCTTGACTATTGCATGAGGCACATATGCAATCACCTTAGCACAGACCAAATAGGGTCTGAATTCCTTGACTTCCTTAACTAATGCATAAGCCTGATTTTCCATCATTTCATAGTTTGTTTTTGCTACTTGTAGGGATATACTGAAAAAAGCAATAGGGTTCTCATATCCCTCTTCATATTTTTTCAATAAGACAATTGCAATTGTGTGGAAAGATACAAATAAAAACAATGAGAAGTGCTTATTATAATCAGGAGACCTGAGAATAGGTGTTTCCTGAATTGCTTTCTTTATCTTTTCAAAAGCATCGTGTGCTTCTTCATCCCGCTCAAACTTTGCACTTTTCTTCAATAGTTTTATTATCGGCTTGACAACTTTTGCAAACTTTGCAATAAATATTCTCACAAAATTGATCTTTCCTAAGAAATATTGCACTCGTTCAAGATATTTTTTGGAGCAGTAACCTTTTCAATAGCTTCTACTCTTTCTGGGTCAATTATAACTCCTTCTTTTGACACAATATGCCCCAACAACTTTCCTTTTGTTACTGCAAATTGGCGTTTGTTAGGATTCAGTGACACACCATACTCCAAGGCTTTATTAAAAAGCCTTTCTAAGTGACCACAGTAGTCTTCTACCTTCTTTGAATATACAGTTAGATCATCTTGATAAATAACTGTGAATATATCAATAAATTCCTTAAATGCCACATCCATAGCTCTTTGGAAGTTTCCCCTGCATTCATGAGACCAAATGGCATCCTAACATAAACATAAGTCCCCCATGGAGTAGTAAAGGTAGTCTTAAAATGCTCTGATTCTTTTACTAATACTTGGTTGTAACCCGAGAATCCATCCATCATTGACAATAGATCACAATCGATAACTTTATGCAACATAGCCTCCATGTTAGGCAAGGATTAGTTATCTTTTAGAGATGCGACATTTAAATTTTTTAAGTCAACACAAAGCCTTATGTCACCATTTTTCTTTCTTACTGGGACCAAGTTAGAGACCCAAGTTGAATGTCTAATGGTTTGAATTATCCCCGCATCTTTCATTTTCATCAATTCTTGTTGCATTTTGGGGGCTAACAATAGATTAATTAGTCTTTTCTTTTGTTTAAAAGGTTTGGTATCTAGTTTCAATGGGATCTCATGTTGGATTAAATCCTCCCTATAGGATTTTAGGTCCTCATATGACCATGTGCAAACACATGCTTGTTTTTTCTCAACAATTTTATTAAATTTTCCCTAACATAGGATTCTTTAACTTCTTTCCAATATACACTAACTATGGTGATGTTTATGATCCCAAATTAACTTCTTCCAGATCCTCAATTTTAGCATTGGACTTCTTCGAATAATCATCCTGACCACTGAGAAATGCTTCTAACTCTACAATCCCCTTAGGGATCTGATTAGAGCTCAATTGTACAATCTCATTTTTAAAAAAAGTGTCATTTCCATCTATTACCTCAACCAAAGCATTATAGTCAACATGTTGGCCCTCATAATGGTCTAGGCACTAAATAAAGTTGAGGATATCTTGATCATTTTCAAAAACTTTCCAGTTGTAAATATTATCAGGTACAACTGGCCTACTCTTAATATCTAAGATTGATACCCCACTCAAGGTCAAATCATCATTCTTCAAAGCTACATTTTCTATAAAATCAGCCATAATATTCTTTGACCTTTCCACCCATTTAATATTGAAGGCATCAAACAATTCAATCCGATCCTAGAAAGCATGCTTATATAATTTTAATCTATCATTTTTTACAGCATATTGAGATCTAAGTTGTGCTACTACCAAATCAAAATCCCCAAAAAATTTTAAAAATTTGACACCATGCCTAGCTGCAATGTCTAACCCCAAAAGTAAAGTCTCATATTCAACAATATTATTTGTACATTAGAAAGCCAGTAAGAAGGAATACTTGAAGGTGTTACCTGATGGAGAGATAAATAGGACACCAACTCCTAACCCTTCTTTTGAACATGCTTCATCAAAGTACATTTTCCACAAGCCATATTGTTTTGATTTCAATTCATCCACCAATGGATCAATATTTCTGCATTGTGGAAGTATTTTCTCAAGTCTAAAATTCTCCATGTCAACATCTACATAACAATTGAGCATATTATCTTGCACCTTTTCAACAATTACAAGTGCATGTGGCTCCCTATACAACTTCACCTCATTCCCATTTACTAGAATTGTTTCATATGACAAATCTAATTATATGTGCCATCCAACTACTACAGCCCAATATCTTGACAAAAACATGTCATAATGTGGTTGGGTATCCACAACAACAACATCCATTTTGTAAGTGGCCTCAGGAAATGCAACAGTCTTGACTTCAACTCCTTTTAAAGGCTCAATCATAGGGACCTCTCTATTATCCATAGCATAATAGCTCCCAAAAGAAGTGTCTACTTCCATTCCCAATCCCTTCATCACTGCATATGGCATTATACTTTATGCAGCACCAGAATCTATCATGCAATTTTTTACAAGCTTGTTATTTATAGGGAGAGTCACATAAAAGGGATCAATCTCTGAGGGCTCTTGGGTAATTACATTTCCCACATATATGATAGGGACATCTTGCTCAGAGTTAGTCCTCTTTTATTTATTCTCCCTTTTATTATCACAAGGGTTTTCAGTAATCTTTGTTAACAATGATAATGTTGCCTCCCTGTGTTCCTTAATTTTTAACATTTCTATTAAAAGAACTGAGACTTTCATTTGGGTAAGAGCATGTTTCATATTAAATCTAGGTAATTCTGAGAGAGTATCAGTGATGTTCTTACCTTTATTTCCCTTGTCAAACATAGCTTGCTTTTCAAACTTCACTCCCTTCTTCTCTCCCCGAGTAGAAGAGGATTCTCCTTATTTAGCACTTTATTTCTTGTCTTTATCTTTACTAGGAGAATTTGAAGCAACCTTGGAGGCATTTTCTTTAATGAACACAGAGTCTAGTTTACCTTAATCAGTCTCCATCTTCCTATTCCTCAGATTATAAGCATCCCTAGCTTGGTTAATTATTGCCACAATAAGGGATCATTTTTCTTCTTCACTAGGTAGTCTAAAATGGGGATATTTCTTTTCATAACCCACAACATTGATAGTTCTATATAACACAACATCAGCATCAACATCTAAAATAGAAAATACCCACTATTGAAACCCTTGGTACTCTTTTCTCTAAATGTCCACATCTACAACTAGTTCTTCGCCATCAGAAGAGCACATGTCATTAGTCCTCTTAAAAGTGAACATGTTGACAACTAGGTCTTCTTGTTCTAAATTCACTTGTTCACTGGCATCATCCATTTGTTGTGCTAATGATTGGGCAACAACACATTGGAAGGAAGAATGAGGAATGTTGAAGGAAGCACACCAAGGAGTATTCTCTACATTGTGGGTATTATTCCTTTTCAAAGGATCAAGGGTTTCTTTATTTTTCTAATTCTCTTGATTCTCATAAATAGGTTTTCCATCTTTCCAATTGGTTTTATAAGGCATATTACGTGGGTTTGGAAATCTAGCATACCTTTGATACTGATACCTATTATCTAAGGCCCCTTATTATTTTTCTCAATTTTTGCAGTAAGGTCTTTTACCACATGCATTAGCTTATCAACCTTATCCACTTCCTTGTTTGGCCTACTTGCTTGTCCTTTTGTATCTTTCCACAACCTTCCATCTTCTCTTTTGAACATCTTCCCAGATGATTTTCTATTACTCTCAATATTAAAGGCCATTTTGAAAGCCTCCCTCAAAGTTCGTGGGTTTTTACCCCTCAAAAGATATGACATATTTCCATCTACTGCATTAAAATAGGTTGTCAAACACACTTCTTCATCTAATCTCAAGACCTAAAATAATTTATTCATGGCCTTTTGAAACCTATTATTGAATTTTGTCCTACTTTCATTTGGGAACTTCTTGATATTGTTAAACTCATTTAACATATTTAACTTGAGTTAACATGATCACCATATTGCTCCCTAAAACATTTGAAAAATTCATCCTAAGATGCTATACTATTTTAAGGAAATCCTCTATACCATTCCCTAGCATCTTAATTCATAGATTGAACAAACATTTTCATCACTATATCCTCATGCTCAATCTCAAAGTCATTCATCTTGTTAGTAAAGGTTTTAAGATGTTCTTCACAAGTAATACCATTATTTCCACTAAACCTAGGGATTTTGTCTCTTACCTCATTTAGGATGACATTAGGCTGGCCAAGAATCCCATCAAAGAATAATGGACGATATCTATCCAAATGGATAGGTCTTCTCTGAAAATTTGCAGCAGCAAGAATTCCACTATTTCCAACTGCAGCACCTTGATTTGTCGCATTTCTCATTAAAACACTAGCAAGGTGAACATTAGAAATTGGAGCTGGGCCAGAGGTCTAAAAATTATAGCTAACAACATTAGTTAGCACACTTTGCATTGGACCCATGGTTTGGTGGCCTTGACTAGGGCCAGCTCCTTGTGACCTTGATGTTATTCCAATTTTAATTTGTATTGCATTGATTTTTGTAGGATCATTGACATAATGATTTAGGAAGGCTATTTTATTCTCCATCTTTGCAACATTAGCTTCCAACTCATCCTTTTCTAACTGCTTGGAAAGGTCCTCTTTAGCTTTCCTTTCTCTCTCCAATTCTAGATCCAGTTGTGACATTCCACTAAGGACATTGTCCTTAGGCTTTGGCTCTTCAATATGAATACCTAACACTTTTTTTTTCCCTTTATCTTGAACATTCATGTTCTCCTTATGTCACAAATTATTAGCATTATGTTGAACCTAGGCGGGCTTTTGAACCTCCCAATCTTGTAGTTGTCTTAACATAGGACCTTCCCCCTAAAACTCATCTTTCTTTAGTCGAGATTCACCTTGTTGTGACATTTCTCTTAGTACATTCATATCCCCAAAGACTTCTTTATTTATACCTTTGTACTTCTCACTCAAGGCTTCTCCATTGGCCTCATGTGCAATAACTCTCAAGAGTCTCTCCCTTTCGAGCAATAACTCATGAATTTCTTTCTCTCTTTATTTTGCTTGTTTTGCACATTTAACTTTTGTTCTCTTTCCCTTCTTCTCAAATCCAACACCTCTTATATGAGGAATTCATCATCATATTAAGTTGAATCATAGTTTTCAGTGTCATCTAGATCAATTAGATCATGAATTCCTTGGTTACCCACTAGGTAAAAAGGTTGATCCATTAGATTTGGGCATGCCTCACTTGGGTTTGACACACTATTACATGCATGACCCTGACTCCTTATTCTATTTACATCAATTCTCCTATATTGGATATGAGTGACACCTTTACTTTGAGGCATATCTTCAAGAGTATCAAATATGTGATTTAACAAACGTTGATTGTCTAATTCAAAACTTATAGAAGATGATGAGGATTTCTTAGGCACTGGGGTCAAATTACTACTATTAGGCATCCAAGACATACTAGAACCTGATTCAACTCGATTTGACCAATCTCTCCTATTACTCCTAGGTAGTTCACCCTCTAGATCAACCTCAGGATGTTTCTTTAGGTAAGACCTAGTGTTCTTTTGGGGTTTCATTATGAACTAATGGATAGGAATATCTAGTACTATAACTTAACACTAGTACAAAAATAAATGCAGAGTCACCACCTAGAACAAATCTGGTGAAATACGATTTTCTGAAGTGATACGTGCATGCAAACTATGACACTTAAGGATTTAATCCAGCCATTCTCCCCAGCAAATTCACCACTTTTGTTGGAGCTTTTTCTTGCTGATCACTATATGGAAAATAATGTCTATGACTCTCTATAACCCAACTGCTAATCTATCAAGAAAAGACCTAACTTAATGAGGATGAAATCCTCCTTCACTTTGAGCTCCATGGACTCAAGCGGGTGTACCTTCTTGATTTACCATTTCTTAGTAAATCATATAGTGGATATGTGTCTTCTTAACACATATTTTAAACATTCATTATACAAAACTTGTAAATAAAATATTTGAGTAAATTTTAAGGATTTTCCTGCAACTTTGGAACATGACCAGTGCTAAAATCCTAGGGCACAAAGTCTAAATAAATATACATCCATTGAAATATATCATTTAAAATATTTCAAACCAATAAAAGATATCTATTCCTTACATAGAACTTCAATAGTTCTTTACAAAATAATCAAATCATACATATTCCCTAAACCCTCTAAAATGATTCCCATGACTTATAATTCCCTTGAAAGAAACCTTAAACCCATTTCACAATCTACCTTATAGACTTATGAACCAGAAATGATTTACAATCCTAATTCATAAGAAATCAAAGAAAACATACAAAGATAATCAAGTATTGAAAAGATGCTCAAAACTGCATTTTTATTGATATATTAAGCTTCAGTACATTAAGAAGAACTAAGTACCCTCAAAATTAGAGTGAAAGGTCTCAGACTAGAGTTGTGTTCATTTTCTAATCCCCCCTATACAAATATTACAACTTGCAATATATATCACTAGAAATATTGGAATCCTATTATGACTCAGGATGCAACAAGCTACAGATTGCTAGGATAAGACAAAAATGGTTACAAAAGGAAAAATCCTTTTCACAAAAAGGCATGCCAGAACCACTATGTCTGAACAGGCCTGCAGTAACCTTGTATGCCAGCATGATGGCCCCTTTGTCTGGGAATATTCAAGATAGCTTCAATGATTATAATGAATGGTCTTAGCCGCTTTCAAATAACTGTCCTCCATGTGCTCAAAGATCAGGTGCCATGTGTCACTCACTCTTCTGCTTTTGATGGTGGGTCATCAACAATTGGCTTTCTTTTCTTCTTCTTCATACTACTATCCCACTTTTCCACCTCCTCATCAGATGACCAATCAAAGGATTTGATCTCATTCAACTGTTTGAGCATCTTATCCCACCTAGAATCTTCTATAGCCTTGGCATCCGCTATGAACTTACAAAACCCATCTCAACCTTGAACATGGCATCAAGTACTTTGTTGAAAGCCTCCATGCCTAAGGTGTCATTTGCAGCCAAAAAAGATTCCCTCTTTTCCATCCTGGCATCGAAATCCCCACTCCATACACTCATTGCTTTCAAGTTTGAATCATCATAAAAAATGGGGGGCAGAAAAGGGCTATAGCCAAAAAAAAATATACTTAATTTTACCTTTATCATATTTTACCTACCCTTGAAGAATGATAGGGATGAATTGATTGCATCAATCATTTTCATAGTATTTGTGATTGTCTCTATAAAATCAGGCTTATATTGTTGCACAACCTCTAACTTCTCAAACAAAGTTTCCCTACCTGACCAAATAGTGAAAAGTGGCTCTAGAGTAGCCAGAGCATCAATGATGTTCTTCTCTAATTTCTGTAATGTGATGTGTGAACTATGCACAACATCAATACTTGCCTTTATTTCCTACATCCTATGATCCAATATATTCATTAATGTTGCAAGTGCAACCTCATTCTTCTTATCATCTTATGCTTCATGCTTCTATGCCTCATATATCTACATTGGTTGTACATTGGAGGGGACTTCTCCAGCAACACCTAGACTGGTCTATGCATCTAATAATGCATATTTCATCTCCTTATGCTCTATTTATTTACTCAACTCTCTAATCTTCTCCTTGGCTGCATCCAATTTCTCCTAAGTATGAGCACACTTTATAATTACCTACTCATACTTTTTGGATATAGCAATTAATTGGTGGTAGGTCTCTGTGATAGCAATTAAAAGGATAGTTATTGCAGGGCAGAGGCAACCTTAATGTCACCTGTATTCTCCAAGTTCCATATGATTATGTTAGCTCTTCTGTCATGTTGTATGTTGACCACATGAGGTTTTTGGATAGAGGGTGCCAATTGCCACAATGCAAAGGTCTTTGATTTAGGATCAAAACATGATCCTCTAACTGTGTCCCCAATCTCCACCTTAGTTCTGAATAAGGGATCTTGCTATTGATTGATCTGATCAATCACAAATTCTAATTGTAAATCCCAATCTGGTAGTAGCAACATGTCACTTCTCTTTACTATCTCCCTAGCTTGATCCTCTATGATATGTTCAGACTTTGGATCATATTCTTGCAAAGCCTTTATTATTTGTTATTTTTTCTCTTTTTCATCACCTTCAAAGGTGAGATTAGACTTGAGATCATTTTCCTTGAGCTTATATAGAAAACTCTTGAACTCTGGATCTTGATGAACTGGTCATCTTTCATGAACTCCTGGGCTTCTAGTACCCATTTATCTGGCCTTAAAGCTAGTGGAAGCTCTATTTCTTCAATATTGTTTCTTCCTAAAAAGGAATGATGGTCAATTATTTCCTAATGCTCTCAAAATATGGGTCATGTCCTCGGACTAGAGCACTGGCTCTACTCTTTAAAAATTTCTTCTCAGCCCTGGGTATGTGCAAGATCATGAGGGGCCAAACTATGCCCTTAAGTGGCAATGAAAAATCAGCAAATCAAGGTTAGTCAACTTGACGTGAAAATTTCAACTAGCTATGAACCTAATATCAAAAATTTGTAAGAATAGAATTTGTAGAAAATTGAATGTAGTTTCTAAACTACTAGGCCTTTTTTGAGAAAAAGTTAGTATGATTGGTGAAAAGTATAGATTTCAATGCAGCAGTACAAAAATTTTAGGAAAAAAATAAGAAGTAGGTGTATGTTTGACCACCTTAATCATAATCAAATGATAATATTTTATTATAAGATTTTATATATAAGTAGTAGACTCATGCCTAGATGTGACACATTTTTTTTATAATTTTATTCCAAAAAAATAATTAATTATGAATTTTCTGCTACAACATTTTTAGAATATAAAAACTCCCGTGTTTGACCACCTTAACTCATTCAAAACTTTACAAAATTCAAAAAAAAAAAAAATTCCTTATAGTAGGCGAAGCATAGAATGTGATGCATTTTTTGGATTTCAAAAATGTTATACCGTTTGAAACTTATAGTCATTTTTCAATCAGTATATAAATCAACACTTTAGAGGTAGCTCAATTAGAAAATAACTAATAATTACTTACTGAATTCAAAATTTGATAGCAATTATATCGATAGAAAGCTGATAATCTCCTTAAGATACCCTTTTCATTTTATCAAATTCGGGTGAAAAAAAGTCGTCAACTACATTGTCAAAGTCTGGAACTCAGAGAAACAGGGGAAAAACACATATTTGAGACATTCCAATAGTTGACCATGTAGGTTTGGTGCACAAAGCAATACCAAGCCTAATCGGGTACCCGATATTTTCAGGTACTCGATATTTACCTGAATATGACGCAAAATTTTGAATTTTCACTTTGCCTCCACTTTCTCCCTCCCATTTCTCCATCCTTCATAAACTATATATTAGTTATATATTAGATATATTAAATATTATATAATATCAATTATATATTAAATGTTATATAATATATATTTTACATTAAATATTATTTAATATATATTAATAATTAAAATTATATATTAGATTATATATTATTTATATTAAATATTATATAATATACATGTTACATTAAATATTATTTAATTATATATTAATATCAAAAACTATATATTAGATTATATATTATATATTAAATATTATATAATATACATTTTACATTTTAAATATTATTTAATATGATTCTGAGCACAAGCATGAGTCCCTACAGGGGCATAGTTGTGCCTTTTATAGGTGCCGAAAACCCTAGCTATGCAGAAATGGAGGCTTTGAAGAATAGTTCACTGGAGGCAAATTATAGAAGCAGAGGGGAAGAGAATCACTCTGTTTCCACCGCCTATGGCTATGAAATGGTATCTTTCCCTACTTTTTCAATTGAAATGCTAAATTGCAAAGGTTCTTGAAATAGATTCTGGTCACCCGACAATTGTACCACACCTGTTGATAATCCGACAGCTCAACAAAGTCATTGGGAGGTTAAACAAGAACAACTGGATGAACTTTTGAACCGGTCGAAGATTATGGAGAGCGGGGAAGGGTTTGGTAAAATGAGCAGTTGTACTGGAAATTATGTAGGCACCGTAGAACTGATCGCATTAATAAATTTAAAGAAGAGATCAGTGGCGGCGTGACATTATGAGGAAAGCCTTGTCGTTTCGATGGTGCTGCCCTGATATTATGAAGAATGTCTTGCCGCTTCAATGCCAGTGCTGCCTCTGTCTCAGACTTTTGCCATTGCTTCACATCAATACTCTGAGATATGGCAGGGATTGCGGGCTTTTGCACAGCATAGTCCATCATAAATTCTCTATAAATCATCATGCGTTACAGTATTCTACGCGTTTATGAATGACTTACTCAAAGAATTTAATTTTTACCATAATTTTGGATCTATGGAATGTCATTTTGCGCTCGGAGAGAAGCTACGGATTGCAAGAATTTGATAAATTTGGTTTATCTCATTTTCTTTCTCTGCCATTTCCGAGTAATACAATTTTGTTTTTGTTTGTCTTAAATGATTTCGCCTGAAGTTAATGAATTTTTTTAGATGATTTTGTTTGAAGTTTTAATAAAATTTCTTCCATGGATACTAATGAAATCTCTTCCATGAATGCTGATAAGATGTTTAAATTCAGAGTTAATAAATTCTATAGCTTGAATGTTCTTTGTTGTAGAAGGTTATTTTCATGGTTTGTGATTCATGCAATTCCTTAATAGTTTCATTCTTAACAGAATTCATAACTAGATTTTCCATAGCCAATTTTCTTCTTGATCGTTGCAATATTTTCTCCTCCACTGAATATTTTGTAATCAGTTGATATACAATCACATTTTTCTCTTGGCCAATTCTCTGGGCTCGCAATTGAGCCTATAGATCCACAAAAGGGTCGAAATATGGATCTGGTGGAAGAGTAGTATTAGCAAGAAGTCATTCACTAACATCTCATTTGGGTCATGGAGACTCCCTAGGGGTCCTAGTATGCCTTATCATGTGTTAGGACCCCTAGGGAGTCCACGTGACCCCTTTTGACACATTGGAACACTCAAGTGTGTCTTAAGGGGTGAGCATTCCAATGTGTCAAAAGGGGTCACGGGGACTCCCTAGGGGTCCTAATGCGTGATAAGGAGTACTAGGACCCCTAGGGAGTCCCCATGACCCCTTTTGACACATTGGAATGCTCAAGTGTATCCGAAGGGGACCCCTAGGGTGTCCCCATGACCCCTTTTGACACATTGGAATGCTCAAGTGTGTTCGAAGGGGACCCCTTTGGACACACTTGAGCATTCCAATGTGTCAAAAGGGGTCATGGGGACTCCCTAGGGGTCCTAGTATGCCTTATCACGCATTAGGATCCCTAGGGAGTCCCCATGACCCCTTTCGACACATTGGAATGCTCAAGTGTGTCTTAAGGGGTCCTAAGACCCCTTACAACACACTTGAGCATTCCAATGTGTCAAAAGGGGTCATCGGGACTCCCTAGGGGTCCTAGTACACCTTATCATGCGTTAGGACCCCTAGGGAGTCATGGGGACTCCCTAGGGGTCCTAATGTGTGATAAGGCATAATAGGACCCCTAGGGAGTCCCTGTGACCCCTTTTGACACATTGGAATGCTCAAGTGTGCCTTAAGGGGTCATAGGACCCCTTAAGACACACTTGAGCATTCCAATGTGTCAAAATGGGTCACAGGGACTCCCTAGGGGTCCTAACATGTGATAAGATGTACTAGGACCCCTAGGGAGTCCCCATGACCCCTTTTGACACTTTGGAATTCTCAAGTGTGTCTTAAGGGGTCCTACGACCCCTTAAGACACACTTGAGAATTCCAATGTGTCAAAAGGGGTCATGGGGACTCCCTAGTGGTCCTAACACATGATAAGGTGTACTAGGACCCCTAGGGAGTCTTGATGACCCCTTTTGATACATTGGAATGCTCAAGTGTGTTGTAAGGGGTCATGGGGACTCCCTAGGGGTCCTAGTATTCCTTATCACGCGTTAGGACCTGTAAGGCCCCTCATGTTTTCCCTCTGATAGTTGGATCACCCTGATGGATTTTAGGTGCTAGGACTGCATGTTGAGACTATGAGATGCACCTAGATTTTATTATAAAAGATAAGGATTAGTATAGTTGGATGATCTAGAAAATCCTTGTGGGGCCCTATCCCAGTTATCAAACCCTTCAATCTAATCTCTTAAGGGAACAAAAATATATAAAAAAAAAGAATAAAAATAAAAATTGAATACGGATATTGGTGTATTATAAATTTTATATTTTCTATAATGTAAATAGACTAAAAGTGAAAGATAGGAACTCAGAGATTATTCGAAAGGGAAAAGTTAATGGGCAAATAAGTTGTAACTTAAATTAAGAACAATAAGTGTACCTTGAGTGCCAAGGTCACAATAAAAGAAATAATTGAAGTATATGACTAAGAATGGCTTATAAGAAGTGTTATGATCTTGATGTTAGTTACTTAATTTTGAGATAAATTAGACCTAAGGAAATTGCAACCCTACTATGAAGGAATCACTAAATTTGATTTAATTTCCATGTTAACATAATATAGGTGGATTGAGCCAGATGGCTTTCATGTTTAGGATAATGTTTTGGATGAGTTAGTAAGATGAATGTTGTAAAAATATTTGAATGAGATTAGACTCCTTTGAATTGAGTATTACAATGATTAGGGATACAATTGAATAATGATGATGAATTATGCAATTGAATAATGATGTCAAATTATGCAAAATTGGTTTAGCTATAATGTGAAAGACTAATGCAATTATTTGAGTACCAGGATATTATTGAATCAAGCGAAAGACGAAAACAAATGAACTATGTGGTGATTACTAGTTATGTTATAGATGAATGTGTAGCCTTTATTATTATGATGTTGTGTTGTAAAGATGAACCTTGATCTATTGATGTTAGTATTCATATTTTAAAAGTTGAGTATCTTAGACTGTGAAAATCAAGGCCATTGTTCTATTATAAGTAAATGTGAATTCTGTTGGAAATTAGTAGCTTAGGAAATGATGAATTCCTAATTGTGCCTAATGTTAGGTATGGATGAAATTGATAAATGATTTAATGTGATGATATAATACCTTGATAGTTAATTGAGTTATGATTGAGTTTTGCACTTTTCATTGGTATTATTATTTGTCGGGACTACTGATGTTCGTCTCAAGTGTGCAGGTATAAACCATGGATTAGGGGGAGTCAAGCCAACATATTTGTACTATTCTCGTGACACCAAGGTTGTGTCCCAAAGGGATACAAGGCCTTTGTAATGTATTTTATTTTGTGAAGTGAAATTATTATGAATGTATTTAAAAGAGTAAATGTTTTATGTTGTTACATTGTTTAGTGGACTTGCCAAGTAATTATGTGTATGGTATTGTAGTGTCAATTGACACATGTTCTTGTGATGTGAGTTGGCAAGAGTCCACATGGAGAAGATGAATGTCACCATCCAACCTAGTACAAGTTGGTCTTCCCCATACCTCAACTTGGTTAGAATACCAATAGTTGGTCACATCACTTTGAATTGCGAATTTCACCTTGGGGTTGGGTTTTGAGGGGTCAAATTGACTCCAAGAAGGTTTCTTTTCATAAAATGGAAGGCCCATGGGTTATACCTATGGGTAAGGGACCCTTTTAACCATAGGACACCCTAGGAGCACCTTGGGAAGCCCTCCAAAAGTGACTTTTTGAAAAGTTGCGAAAATCCCAAAGTCACATGGGAACTCTTGAGTCAAAAAGCTTCCATTACTCTTCCCCATTCACTTTTTAGAGTTCCATTTAGGGAAAGTTGGAAGACCTTGGTTAGATCATCCAATAGGAAACTCCCACTACACCCAAGGGCATGGGAGAAGGTGAAGAGCCTATTTTAATGGAAAACTTGGAGGGTGCTCCCTAATCACCCACTCTCCAATTTTGGAGGCAACTAAGGAGCTTGGAGTAGGATAGAGAAGAGAGCTTGGATATAGGAGACACTCCCAATACTTGACTCATTATCTTGGACCAAGGTTGGTGGCTCACTTACTCATTTGCTTAATGTTTTGTTTATGCAAGTATTGGAGAAAAATATGTATTAGTGTATTGTATGAGTTCCAGTGTTGTATTCTTGAGAGTTTATGCTTGTGAATCTTGTTGTTCTTTTGAAGTTTGTTTTGGAGTCTAAGTGATTCATGCTCTCTTGAGCTTGTTTGATTTTCTTGTTTTTGTGCTCTTTGTGTTGTGTGGAGTCAAGATTTTTGGGGTTGTGCAAGGACTCACTCACCCATGGGATGGGAAGAGAAATCCTTGAGGGTGAAGGGGTTCAATGGACAGCTCCAATGGTGGAGAGTCCCTCATGTGTAAAGAGGGTAATGCACCATGGATGTATGGGCTCCATGGATGGGTTTTGCTTAAAATTTGGGGGGCATAAGGAGGCTGTTTTGTGATCTTGGCCATGTGTGCCAATGAAGAGTATTTTGTATATTGAGCCTTGTTGAAGGCATGTTATATTGCAGACCCTTTTTCTCCCAAAGGAGTACTTAGTCCACCTTCACCCATTGAAGGCTTGTGGTTAAGCCTCTTGTGAAAGCCATGGGTTGGGAAGCTTTCCTTAATATGTATTGTTGTGATTTTTTGTGGTTTCAATTGAAGTTGTTGAGTAAATGATTATGTGGAAGTAAATGTAAAGAGGAATGTGTATGTTTTGTCACCCAGTTGGCTTGAACTCCCCTAGCTCGGGGGTGGTCCATCTATTTGGACCTATGGTAGGGAGGAGAGTACCATGGTTTCTTTTGACTTGTTTCTTTTAGGTTTCTTTTGTAGGATTGGAAGGAGAGGCACTATTTGTCCTATGTGTTTTGTGAAAATTATGTAAAGTTGTAAATTGTTATTGTAGTGGAGATGAATCTCCAAGTCATGTATTGAATCAAGTGTTGTTGTTATGAGTTGTGAGAAAGTTTTGTAAATCTTGTTGATAGTTCATTTATGAAATGACATAATCATGTTCTTATGAAAAGAAAAGATTATAGAATAGGGTGTTTTCTAATGTAATTATGAAGTTTCTCAAAGCATTGAATAGAATATCAAATGATGTTTCTTGAAGTTTCTCTTTGAGATAGTAATGGAAAGATGTAGTTGCTGTTTAAGAAAATAATAGAGTATGGTTATGTTGTGTTGAAAATGTAGAATAGATTTCCTTCATTGCTAAATGGTATTTACAATGTATTGCAAAAGAGAAGGCTATTGGAATGAAAAAAGAGTTTTCATAATGTTATCAATCTTGTTCTAGGATCAATGTATGTAGAGGTATATGATTCAAGTGATAAACCAATCTCTAATTTCCACCTTTTATCCATGCAAGTAAAATTGTAAACTAGTCATGTTAATTTGGATGAGGAACCATTAGTTTACTTTGTAAACATGAAATTGAATATGTATAGTATTAAAGCATTTTATTGAAACAATAATGTTAGGAAAGAAATCAACTTTCTCTCTATAACAAAACTAAATCATCAAATAAATTTAGGTGTGTAAGATAAAATGATTTTCAATAAAATCAAGTTTCCAAGCAAGTTATAAGAAAAACAAAAAAAAATTGGCAAATGGAGACCTACAGGTCTCTGGAATTTGTATGGGAAACTAATTCCCATACAAATTCCTTGCCACAGTCAATATTAAAACATTAAATTTGCCAGTTGTATTCAAAACAAATATAATAATAATTTATATATTAATCTCCTCACTTTTTCACTACATCTCCAGAAGGTGGCGCAGGGGATGAGAAGACCAGACCTTGCATTGAATGAGCCTTGGTTACATTGGCCACTGCACTTTTCAAAATATGTACTTGCTATCATAAATCTCTTCTCCCAAACAAACACCTTATCTCCTTGCCTGCGTGAGTTCTACTTGGTCTTTGTGTTAGGAGATAGGAAGGGACCCACATCCCCATGTTATCCCCAACTCCCCACTCCTTACAACATGTGCTGGCTCCCTATGTTGTAGATTGTACTTAGTCTTTGGTATGGGGTGGAAACCCAAACCCCCATGTCCCCATCTTTCCTTACCCCCTTGAAAGTTGCACAAGGTTTGAGGATTGTTTTTCATTGTTTGCTTGGATATGTGTTTGAATACTTAAGTGGACCCCCCTAACTTTACTCCTCCATGATGCCTTCATTAACACTCCTCTTTCCTTATTATGCGCCCCTTTAGACATGGTATGGGGTTTGACTTTTCCCCCCCCCTCTCTTGGCACGTGAACTTAGAATGGGAAAAAGGTGTTTTAGCTAGGAATTAAGGGAAGTTTAGATTAGTAGTTAGTTTAGGTTAATTTTACTTTGACGATTAAGTTGCTTAACATTGGATAATTCCTTCATGAATTTTTATTGTTTTATTTGAATTATAAGTTTGTTTTATTAAAATTTTATTGTAGTACTATTTAATGTATATGTATTAATAATAATATATTATAATATAATAATTAATTAATATTTTATTAATTAGTTATTATATTATAAACATTTATTAATTAATATATATATATATATATTACTTAATTATAATTATTTATTAAATATATTATTTAATGATATGTATAGTTTTATAAATTGGTTAATATTCATATCAATTAATTGATATTTTATCATTAGCTTAATTATATATGTCTCATATAATTGTAATAATAATATAATTGGTTGTTATAACTTGACATATTTTGGATCAATATACATTATCTTATAACTTTAATATAACAAGATGATGTTAGTTAAGCATATCAAAATCGATAATCAATATTTATAAGAACATCATTTAAATGATTTTCTAGACAATGTTCTTTTGACCCTAATAACCTATGTGATTACTAAAACAATGAATTGTTCGGTTAACGAGACCTCCTATCATTGAAAACCCCTTGGAAACATTGATAAAATAAATTATGAGCATTAGACTCTCCTAAGTTGTAATCTAGTAATAACTCAAAGGGTGACCTAATCATGAATAGATAATCTTTAGTTATCTCTTTGAAAAGGGTCACTCTTAAAATGCAAATAATGATTGGATTAACCTATTTAGGTGTCCTTGGATAGACCTTGTTGGTATCACCTTATGCAATCAAGAAGTGTTCGTTCTATCCCTCTTGAACTTGATTGCAACTTCACCATCTTTTTGAAACCCTGGATTATAACTTTAACTGCCAGTGTCCTTATGGAGATCATCCTTGGTTAACAAATTTGATTATTCGGAACCTTTGAGAACTTTTTCCAAAGATCACTCTGTTAACCTGCAACATTATTTTAGATCAAACTATTCATTTTTATTTTTTTAAAAATGGGTGTGATTTAGTCTGGTTTTTGATGGGCATGATAGGACCCCTAGGGAGTCCCCATGACCCCTTTTGACACATTGGAACACTCAAGTGTGTCTTAAGGGGTCCTAAGACCCCTTACGACACACTTGAGCATTCCAATGTGTCCAAAGGGGTCATCGGGACTCCCTAGGGGTCCTAGTATGCCTTATCATGTGTTAGGACCCCTAGGGAGTCCCCATGACCCCTTTTGACACATTGGAATGCTCAAGTGTGTCTTAAGGGGTCCTAAGACCCCTTACAACACACTTGAGCATTCCAATGTGTCAAAATGGGTCATCGGGACTCCCTAGGGGTCCTAGTATGCCTTATCACACGTTAGGACCCCTAGGGAGTCCTGGTGACCCCTTTTGACACATTGGAATGCTCAAGTGTGTCTTAAGGGGTCCTACGAACCCTTAAGACACACTTGAGCATTCCAATGTGTCAAAAGGGGTCATGGGGACTCCCTAGGGTTCCTAGTATGCCTCATCACACGTTAGGACCCTTAGGAAGTCCCCATGACCCCTTTTGACACATTGGAATGCTCAAGCATGTCTTAAGGGGTCCTAGGACCCCTTAACACACACTTGAATGTTCCAATGTGTCAAAAGGGGTCACGGGAACTCCCTAGGGGTCCTAGTATGCCTTATCACATGTTAGGATCCCTAGAGAGTCCCCATGACCCCTTTTGACACGTTGGAATGCTCAAGTGTGTCTTAAGAGGTCTTAGGACCCCTTAAGACACACTTGAGCATTCCAATGTGTCAAAAGGGGTCACAAGGACTCCCTAGGGGTCCTAGTATGCCTTATCATGTGTTAGGACCCCTAGGGAGTCCCCAAAACCCCTTTTGACACATTGGAATGCTCAAGTGTGTCTTAAGGGGTCCTACAACCCCTCAAGACACACTTGAGAATTCCAATGTGTCAAAAGGGGTCATGGGGACTCCCTAGGGGTCCTAGTATGCCTTATCACATGTTAGGACCCCTAGGAAGTCACCATGAATGCTCAAGCATGTCTTAAGGGGTCCTAGGACCCCTTAACACACACTTGAATGTTCCAATGTGTCAAAAGGGGTCATGGGAACTCCTTAGGGGTCCTAGTACACCTTATCACACGTTAGGACCCCTAGGGAGTCCCTGTGACCCCTTTTGACACATTGGAATGCTCAAGTGTGTCTTAAGGGGTCCTAAGACCCCTTAAGACACACTTGGATGTTCCAATGTGTCAAAAGGGGTCACGGGGACTCCCTAGGGGTCCTAGTATGCCTTATCTCATGTTAGGACACCTAGGGAGTCCCCATGACCCCTTTTGACTCATTGGAACACTCAAGTGTGTCTTAAGGGGTCTTAAGACCCCTTAAGACACACTTGAGCATTAGACCCCTTAAGACACACTTGAGCATTCCAATGTGTCAAAAGGGGTCATGGGGACTCCCTAGGTGTCCTAACGTGTGATAAGGTGTACTAGGACCCCTAGGGAGTCCCCATGACCCCTTTTGACACATTGGAATGCTCAAGTGTCTCTTAAGGGGTCCATACTAGGATCCCTAGTGAGTCCCCATGACCCCTAGGAAGTCTCTCTCTGCCTCCAGTGAACTATTCTTCAAAGCCTCCATTTCTACGTAGCTAGGGTTTACGACACCAATAAAAGGAAGATTTAATACAAAGATTTAGCTGACCACCTTTAAAGACCTAAAAGAAATGAGAAAAAAAATTAGGCCAAAATTACATACCGCATTTCTATATGTAGTACCGTAAGCTTCAACAATCCAGCTAGCTTCCTCTGCTAACGCACGAAGAACTTCATTAATGTATGCTCTAGGAGGAAGATTATAATTTCCATATTTCTACAAGAGATTCTCCAAAATTTGTAATATTATATATAATATATTAGTATATGTATTTTATATATATATATATATATATATATATATATATATATATATATATATATATATATATATATATATATATATATATATATATATATATATATATATATATATATATATATATATATATATATATATATATATATATATATATATATATATATATTATATACATGTTAGTATATATAATACATTAGTATATATATAATATACATTATATATCATATGCCTCTTTTCTATATATATATTATACACATCAATATATGTAAAAGTTCAATTTTTTTCATTTGCTCCCACCCTTTTTTCATCAGCCTGGGAATATTGGGTACCCGATATGGAATTGGATACCCGATTTTTGCCAGGTAATACTTGACCAAAATATTCCCTGTCACCATAGACTAGACAGTCACGGGATTTTATACTTTTTTCATGCGTTGCAAAACAAAAAATGTTATTTGGGGCCCATTGTTTGATTTTTGTTGACTTGTGGTCTCACCGTGGGAAGTAGCAGTCATCGAAAGGCTAAACACAAGAGGAAGCTGATAGATGATGAAATTCAAGCATATAGGGAAAAAGATAAGGAAAATCACCGAAGAAGGAGAGAAGGTATGTTAAACATTAATCAAGGTGACCCTGTAAATGTAGTTATAAGTGAAGAGGATGTTCAATTTGAAAATGCACAAATGGAGATTGAAAATGTAGACTTTGGGAATGAAAATGTTGCACAAGAACCACATGAACGTTATACATCTCCAAATTATATGCGAAATGAAGTCCCTTGCAATAAAGATAATCAATCTTCAAATTTGGGGCTTTCAAGAACACCTAAATGGTTAATTGAAATTGAGGAGAACATTATGAATAATTGGGAAGGAAAGAGGTCACATAGAACCGTTAGGTTGTGGGCTTCAAGACTTTATGATCAATTTTTTTGAAAGAAGACATTGGTTGAGAAATGTCAAATTTTTGTGCAGTTGTTAAAGATGCAAAAGATGAGACCTGTGCTTGTGAAATTGAAGATTCATGTGAACAAGAAAATGGAGAGAAATGCCATTGTTGTGAAGAATCTTTTCAATGCTCTCAATAGCATTGGGAAGACTAGCAGAGAAAAAGACAAGAGAGTTGCTCGTAGGGTTATTACAACCTCCTTAGTAAATCATCAGTTGAGAAAGGCTCGTTTGATGAGACAAACTTGTGTTGACTTCAATATAGATCGTAAAACTTTGGGTAGAGAACTTGCAAGAAGAGAAAGACTTGATGATCCGCTTCAAATTGATACATGGGCTTATGGTGGGATACTTCCATGTTTTGATAAGAAGCTAACAGATGTTGTCAAGGATGAAATTCAATAATTTTGGGATGCTAACTCAAGAGTGTCACCAAATGTGAAGGATGTCTTGAAGTTGAGAGTTGGAAATCGAGAGTGCACTCCACATCCTAAACATTATGTGGAGGTAAGTCAAACAATGTATAAAAAATTTTGTGATACACATCCAACATTGAAAATATCACAAAGGTCTTTTGAATCCATGAAGCAATTTTATTGTGTACCCCTTAAGATTCGAAATACATGTTGTTGCAAATATCATGTTGAGTTTTCAATGCATCATGAATTATTACAGTCCATTCATTCTACTTTGCATACTAATGAAATGCTAGAGGATTGTGGTGCAAGTGGTCTTCCCAAATCATCAAGAGATTTGCTAGATCAATTTTTCTGTCATAGAGATGATGGTTTTTTATTTTATAAAAAAGATTGCTTAAATGCCAAGTGCTCAAATTGTGGTGGCTTGTCCAAGTTTAGAACATGTTTTCATGAGGGTTTGGAACACAATTTTGGAAAGACACTCGTCCAAAAAAAGGTATATGAAACAGTGAAATATACATTGAAGAGTGGAGGTGAAGGCTCTAGATGTGAGTTAGTTGTAAAAGAATACAATGTTGTTGATTTTATCTCAGATTTCAAGACAAATCTTTTTTACAAGTATGCAAGGCATAGTCACAGGTCTCAATGGTTGGATCAACAATTCAGGACATGTAAGGACACTTTCCCCATTGGAATTATTATATCCATTGTAGACTTTGTGGAGAACTATACATTGCATCCCCAAAATGAGACTCAAGCTCAATATTACAATTCCATTCAGGTTGCTATTTTTGTACACATCACATATAGACATTCCCCTGATAGTACAAAAGATGAGCGAAAGATAATTAGAGAGTACCATTTTTATATGAGCAATGACAGGTCTCACTCTCATGAGTTTGTTCAACATTGTTTCCAGAACTATTTTGACTTCTTGCAGGAAAATGGTATTGCTATGGATAGGCATCTCATTTGGTTGGATAATTGCACCGGTCAATTTAAGAATGCTAGAATGTTTTATTGGTTGTGTAGAATGCATGTGGAGAGAGGTGTACCTCATATTTGGAGTTTTTTTGAGTCAGGGCATGGGAAAGGGGAGCATGATGGAGCAGGTGCGTGTGTGAAGAGAGATCTAGTTAAGGAGCAATTGAGGATTTCAGGTGCTCTACTTCTTGATGCTCATTCTATTGTTGATTGGTGTACTTTAGCATTGTCACAAGGGGGGACTCTTGATTCTACAGTGTGTAGATTCTTTTGATTGGTTGAGGAGGGAACTATAGGAGATAGATTGGATTGTCAAACAGTAAAATACTCTTAAAAAATGCACTCATTCCAAAGCTCCAATAGTAGTACATGGACCATTTGGACACGAGAGTTGGCTTGTTTTTGCCCCATGTGTTTTCAGTATGATTGGGATCATTGCGAGTCAAGTGAGTGGTGGATACATGGGTTCCACGGTATCTGACTCCTTTATCTTTGACACTCTCTATAAGAAATGATGACATGGACACTTCAATTGACTATGACCATCTTTCAGATCTTCTGAAGCCAGGAGATGTTTTTGCATTGGTTACACTGCAGGGGAATGATGAGAGGTCAGATTATTGGTTAGCACATTGTGTAAAAGGTAAATAGAAGCTTGTACAACCGATGACAGATGGTGATGGGTTCACATATCCTACTGGTTTAGTTGTTGTTGTGGGAACATGGTTGCGAACATACATGATTAGAAAGAATGGAGTTCCCACATTTGAAGACTATGAGAAGCACAAAACTATTCTCATGTATTCACACCTTATTATAGCAACAAATGTCAAGTTGTCAAAGCATCAAGGAAGACCAAAGACAAAAGAACTTTGGACTATTACTACTGCTGATCATGAAGCACTATTGGAGACCCTGAAGCAAAGAGATGACCCTTCAGGAACACTTGACTAGGTAATAAGTTAACTTAGTGCATTGTTTTCTAAGTTCGTTAAGCTTAATTTCAATACATTAATTTGACCTTTCTTAGATTGTATTTTGAGTCAATAAACTTGGTTTTGTATGTGGATTGTACCTTGTGTAGGAGCACCTATGAAGATGCCTATGGTCACCATGGATCCAATCAGAGATAGAAGGACAAAAGGATCCTTAATGGTTAATTGAGATATTTTGAAGCCTATAATGGCAATTTGTAACAATCAATTTGATTTAAAAGTTAAATTTCCTAAAACTCTTCATAAGGACTTATGATCAAAATCATGTATGGGTGGCCAATAGTGCCAAGAAGGGATCTTACATGTCATATACTTATGTCATTTGCATGGTTTGAATTCTTACATGTTTGATTGTTGTTTCTAATGCTTTAAGGATATTATTTTTTATCATTTCAAACAATCTATAAAAGTTAAACCTCAAACATAATAAGCTCCACAGTTCAAATTTCACAAGCTTAATCATGATTAATTTCACAGTTCAAATTTCAAACATACCACTAACAGTCAATTCAAAGTGGCTCAACAATGTATCTTTCAAACCGACAGTGATCTTCTATGGCTCATATCTCAGACCTCATGATAGGTATCAAAAAAACATCAGGTGCTACGAGATTTTGTTTCTGAGGTCTACAATAACCTCTCTTGGTTCTGGGTGATTCAACTTAATTTGCATTTGGCAAGGTGATCTCAATCGATGCCAAAACTTGCAGTGAGGGTCAGTTGAAAGTGGCTCAGCAACGTATCTTTCAAACCATCCAACCTGGCATTGAACCATCTACTCCATTGGCTCTGGTTGGCCAGGTAAACGCCAGTGACAACCCCATTTTTTCCCACAGAGTCACCGAAACACTCACGACCACGCTCGACCCAAGTGACCCCAAGGTGCACTAAGCACGATTGGGTAGCAATCTTCCGTGGCTCATATCTTGGACCTCATGATAGGTATTGAAAAACCATCAGGTGTTACAGGATCATGTTTCTAAGGTCTACAATAATCTCTCTTAGTTTTGGGTGATTCAACTTCGTTTGCATTTGGCAAGGTGATCTCAGTCGATGCCAAAACTTGCAGTGAGGGTCAGTTGAAAGTGGCTCAGCAACGTATCTTTCAAACCGTCTGACCTGGCATCGAACCATCTACTCCATCAGCTCTGATTGGCCAAGTAAACACCAGTGACAACCCCATTCTTCCCACAGAGTCACTGAAACGCTCGCGACCACGCTTGACCCAAGTGACCCCAAGGTGCACTAAGCACAATTGGGCAGCGATCTTGTGGGGCTCGTATCTCAGACCTCGTGAGTGCTGTAGGGCACCCTCCACTAGTAGGAATTTGAATTGCTTTGTGTTTGTAATAAATAGGATGGATCTAAATAGATCATCCTAATTTTGGTTTGAAAACCCTGATGTATGATCAAGGATCTTTTGGCAATGTTATAAGCCTAAGATACCTTAGGTCATAGGGTTTACCTAGTTAGTGATAATTTGCTAGGTTAGGCTTATGGAGTTTTAAAGGTTAATTTTAGATTATATTTACTTTAAAAATCATGTGGTAGGTTTTGATCTCAAAGAGAAATCATAAACTCTATCGAGTTCAAAAAAATTGTAAAAATGCAATAAAAGTTGTTGTTGCAACTTTCTAAAAGTTGCTCGAGAGATTGGAATTGGAAACCCAAGAGTCAAATAGGTTCTCCAATTGATATACCTTCATTTTGAAGGTTATATATGCTTTTCACTTTGAACCATAATGGTAAGAAGTTGATTTTTGTAAACTGGTGCCATAAATGAGGAATACAAACTATTTTTGAGCCATTTCTCAAAATTGTACAGGTGTGTACGGGATTACAGAGCTGAGATTTACATGTGAAAATATTGCATTGCATGTTATTTCACCTTACTATTGATTTGGTAGAGATTTAGATTCATTGGTTAAAGTTATCTCAGTTTTTCTCAAAACAGTTCAGGAAACAAACTTTTCTAGGGCCCTAAACACTAATGGCGGGCTAACTTGCATTCTAACCGTAGGTTTTACCTAAGAATTTTGAAAATGAAATTTAGGTCTATATTCCAATGGATTCAAAAGGCTCATGCATTGGCTTGAAGGTCAAGGCCCTCATGCATCAGGCCCTAGACTAAATTTTTGTGAGGATTCAGTCTAGAAAGTAGGAGAAAATTGTAAAGAAGTGTATAGAGTAGATAAGTGAGTGAAGAAATGGTGGTTTTGAGTCATTTGGAATTGGAGAAGAGTATCCAAAGCTCTATATCAGTTCCATGAACCCTATACCTCATACTTGCTTTGTAAACCAAGCCTAACTAAGCCAATTAGGTCTGTGTCCAAGGTGGGTGTTAGGTGGTGCTGGAGTGGAGTTGGAAGGCAAGGCTTTGGGATCTTAAATAACTTCCAAATGGGTGTCTGAAAATGCCCTGATTGTGTCAAGATACTCAGTTTTGAAAAAGTTAGAAAAGAAAACCTATGTTGAGAAGGCTACAAGGAAATTAGCGTGTAGGTCTAGTTTGCTATGGTACGGTTGTGATGGGAGTAAACCAAGGGTTATTTCAAAGGCCTTAGGTCATATGAGGACCATCTACATGCTTGGGAGTGGTCAGGAAGTCCACTGGTGAAGAGTTGTAACAAGAAGTTAGTTTTAGGCCTAGTGTCCCTAAAGCCGAAAAGGCATTGAAGTTTGATTAAGTGTATAAATTTGCAAAGGGAGTTTATTGGGATAGAATTCAATTTAATTGGTTGTGTTACACCATCATAAGATTTTGGGAATACCCTTAAGCCTTTGTAGTTGGTTGGTGAGTTGTGGGAGCTAAGAGAAGGGCACTCCACTTTCTTGCTGCTACCTCTGCATTAGTGAGACGTATTGACAAACCATTAGGTGCTACGGGATCATGTTTTCAAGGTCTACAATAACCTCTCTTTTTTTTGGGTGATTCGACTTCATTTGCATTTGGCAAGGCGATCTCAGTCGATGCCAAAACTTGCAATGAGGGTCAGTTGAAAGTGGCTCAACAGCGTATCTTTCAAACTATCTGACTTGGCATCGAACCATTTGCTCCATCGGGTCTAGTTGGCTGAGTAAACACCAGTGGAAACCCCATTCTACCCACAAAGTCACCGGAACACTCGCGACCACGCTCAACCCAAGTGACCCCAAGGTGCACTAAGCACGATTGGGCAGCAATCTTGCAGGGCTCATATCTCAGACCTTGTGAGAGGTATTGACAAAATATCAAGTGCTACGAGATCATGTTTTTGAGGTCTACAATAACCTCTCTTGGTTTTGGGCGATTCAACTTTGTTTTCATTTGGTAAGGCGATCTCAGTCGATGCCAAAACTTGCAGTGAGGGTCAGTTGAAAGTGGCTCAACAATGTATCTTTCAAACTATCTGACCTGGCATCGAACCATCTACTCCATCGACTCCAATTGGCCGGGTAAATGCTAGTGACAACCCCGTTCTACCCACAGAGTCACCAGAACACTCACGACCACGCTTGACCGAAGTGACCCCAAGGTGCACTAAGCACGATTGGGCAGTGATCTTGCGGGGCTCGTATCTCAAACCTCATGAGAGGTATCAAAAAACTATTAGTGCTATGGGATTTTGTTTTTGAGCTCTACAATAACCTCTCTCGATTTTGGGAAATTCAACTTCGTTTGCATTTGGCAAGGCGATCTCAGTCGATGCCAAAACTTGCAGTGAGGGTCAGTTGAAAGTGTCTCAATAGCATATCTTTCAAACCGTCTGACCTGGCATCGAACCGTCTACTCCATCAGCTCCGGTTGACCGGGTAAACACCTATGACAATCCTTTTCTGCCCACAGAGTCACCGGAATGCTCACGACCACGCTTGACCCAAGTGACCCCAAGGTGCACTAAGCATGATTGGGCAGCAATATTATGGGGCTCATATCTTGAACCTTGTGAGAGGTATCGACAAACTATTAGGTACTATGGGATCTTGTTTTTGAGTTCTACAATAACCTCTCTCAGTTTTGGGTGATTTGACTTCGTTTGCATTTGGCAAGGTGATCTCAGTCGATGCCAAAACTTGCAGTGAGGGTCAATTGAAAGTGGCTCAGCAACGTATCTTTCAAACCGTCTGACCTGGCATCGAACCGTCTGCTCCATCAACTCCGGCTGGCTAGGTAAACACTAGTGAAAACCTTGTTCTTCCCACAGAGTCACCGGAATGCTCGCGACCATGCTCGACCCAAGTGACCCCAAGGTGCACTAAGCATGATTGGGTAGCGATCTTGCGGGGCTCATATCTCAGACCTCATGAGAGGTATCGACAAATTGTTATGTGCTACAGGATCTTGTTTTTGAGGTCTACAATAACCTCTCTCAGTTTTGGGTGATTCAACTTTGTTTGCATTTGGCAAGGCCATCTCAGTCGATGCCAAAACTTGCAGTGAGGGTTAGTTGAAAGTCGCTTAGCAGTGTATCTTTCAAACCGTCTGACCTGGCATCGAACTGTCTACTCCATAAAATTTGGTTGGCCAAGTAAACACCAATGACAACCTTGTTCTACGCATAGAGTCACCGGAATGCTCGCAACCATGCTCAACCCAAGTGACCCCAAGGTGCACTAAGCATGATTGGGCAGTGATCTTGCAGGGCTCGTATCTCAGACCTCGTGAGTGGTATCGAAAAATTGTCAAGTGCTACAGGATCATGTTTTTGAGGTCTACAATAACCTCTCTCATTTTTGGGTGATTCAACTTCGTTTGCATTTGGCAAGGTGATCTCAGTCAATGCCAAAACTTGCAATGAGGGTCAGTTGAAAGTGGCTCAGCAGCGTATCTTTCAAACCATCTAACCTGGCATTGAACCGTCTACTCCATCAGCTCCGGTTGGCCAGGTAAACACCAGTGACAACCCTGTTCTACCCACAAAGTCACCAGAACACTCGTGACCACACTCGACCCAAGTGACCCCAAGGTGCACTAAGCACGATTGGGCAGTGATCTTGCGGGGCTCGTATCTCAGACCTCGTGAGAGGTATCAACAAACCGTTAGGTGCTATGAGATTGTGTTTTCAAGGTCTACAATAACCTCTCTCAACTTTGGGTGATTTGACTTCATTTTCATTTGGAAAGGCGATCTCAGTCGATGCCAAAACTTGCAATGAGGGTCAGTTGAAAGTGGCTCAGCAACGTATCTTTCAAACCGTCTGACTTGGCATTGAACTGTCTGCTCCATCAGCTTCAGTTCACCAGGTAAACACCAGTGACAACCTCGTTCCTCCTGATGGAGCCTTAATGTTTTACAAAAATTAGGGCCTCCATTTGAGAAATAATGTTGGAGATTTGATAAGGTTGTCATTGATGTCATTGAAGGTTTTTTGGTTGCTCACAAGATATACAAACACATACTATTAAGTGGAGATAAAAACTAGGACAGATAGCAAAGACTATTGAATAAATAGCGTCAACAACTATGCAACTTGGCAATGTTGGAACATTAAGCATCATATCAGCATTCGAATGGAGTGAAGTATACACACCAGCAATTAATGATCAAAGTCAACCCAAATAAATTTCATTTCCTTGTAGATGTTAACAGCTGCAGCATATTACAAAGATGACAAACATATTATTTGGAAGAATATTACAAGAGGCGGTAAAGTAAAACTCATCATGAATGTCCAGTCAGCAATAATCAACCCATGAAGCAACAACTTCATCAAATGAAGTGAACACAACATGAGTTAAAGATTGATTAAACATATGCATATGAAGACATTCGAAGGAGCCATGCAGTAATAAAAAATAAATATACACAGTGCTGAGCATAGTTCGAAGGCAATATTAAAATCATTCAATGAACATTTGAGAGATGATATATTCAAGAGATGTGTTTTTGTAAGTCTGAGGGATATCATGTTGCGCAAGCAATCATATATTATACAAAATGGAAAAGTCAATAGTGACATGTCATATCTATCAATGGTAATATCAAAGATTGGAAATGAAAACAAAAAGCTTATACGATAATGGAGATTTTTTATAGCATGAAATGAAGGCTCCTGCATACATGATGATATTGAAACATTATTGCCGACAGTTAAAATTATTATAAGTGCGAACAAAAAGCATTGAAAATGATAATATATGAAATTAGCAATGCAAGTATGAGATTGAATGCACACACAATGAAAAATAGTGACATAATTGATGGCATAGAATTTGTATACGAAAATTCATAGTAGTAAATGAAACTCTCATATTAGCAACG
Organism: Chamaecyparis obtusa; assembly: GCA_027943335.1. Classification (NCBI taxonomy): domain Eukaryota; kingdom Viridiplantae; phylum Streptophyta; class Pinopsida; order Cupressales; family Cupressaceae; genus Chamaecyparis; species Chamaecyparis obtusa. The sequence continues at coordinate 99,620 of BSBK01006336.1, read as the reverse complement.
ATTGAAGTTTTAATTTAGTGATGAAGAGCAGATGGCATGGTTTTTGTTTTGCAGAGAAATGATCTTCAGTATCGGTACTGATGGCCTCATCATCATCTCAAGCATAGGGAAAGTTAAGCACCAGAAATCTAGGAAATCTATAGAAGTTAAACCTCAAACATAATAAGCTCCATGAACAGGGTATTCCAGAGTAAAGAAAAATAAATGTAACTTCAACAAGATATAATTTAAATCATAATGATAATCATAGTCAAGATATAACTTCACCATTCAATTCCATAAACATGAATAATAAATATGTATATACAAAAGATGACGCAAATATAACATATAAATGAACATGTTCTATATATGTATCAAATGTATCAAAAGTATGTTCATATACAAATATGGCACATGCCATTTCAAAATGTCTACAAAATCAATGTTTTAAGGTGTACAATGTGGCATATATGCCATCTCAAAATATGCCAAGTGTCATCTCTAAATGACCACAAAACTAAAACTGCATCCTATGTTGTAGGGGGATCATCAAAATGTAGCCTCTTTGAAGAAGTGTTGGGCTCTGATTGATCCTGCATAAAAAATGAGTTCAAACCAAAGTTAAATTGCTTACTTTATATGATTTGTACATATATATATATAATTCATAATTCAAACACTAATTTAATTAAAATTATAATTGAATACAAATATTTGTACCTGGTCTCTCAATCACCTACCATGATCAGGTGTCCTAGCATAAGCCCTGGATAGCGAAGGGACCATGTGAGAAATACCAACTCTGACCTATAAATATATATTTGCAATAATGAGATTAGTAGAGTGGTGCAACATAGAGTAATAAATCTACAAAATAGGATGATAGCATAATAAAATTACAAATTGATTGAACTAAAATTAAAACTTACATCTGGTGATCCCTCCTCTAGAATATTGAGCTGGGTCAACAAAGAAATGAAAGATTCTTGTGGGCCCTCCCTCACAGTCGGAGTAACCTATGAGAGTAAAAAGATTGTCAATTATATATCAATGTACTTCATCATAGCAACCCTGGTTACAAAATACAAATAACAATACGTAAAAGTCTATGTACAATTGGGCTATCACTCTGAATCGAGATGCCTGTAACCCTACGCTACCGAACCGGTGTCAGGACATCATCAATAGCCACACCCTATACAATAAAGTGCAAGTAAAATATTTATTACTACACACAAGTGGCATACATATGCATGCATAATTAATCTTAAACAATTAACTACCTTTCCTTTGTTGAGACCTGATGAAGGAACCCCCTCATGCCCCTCACTGACATCGGTTGTAGCCTACAAGAACACAATAAGATGACAATATATATTAGTAAATGTATGAATTTTATTGCTCTAATTGATAGAGATTTAAGCATGTACACCAAATGATATAAAAAAAAACTAATGGGTACATAATTTATAATATACCGTATAGTCATCAAGGCCAAATGAAATGGCCGAAAGTGTGGACTCATCCACCTGTCTCACCTCCTCCTGTGTCATCATCTAAACATAAATGGAAAAAATATATATACATAAGTGCATGCAATCATTAAAACTAATCTAAATAAATAAATTATTTTTAAATTAAATAAGTCATGTGACAAATTTATTTATAATGTTTACTCTTACCATATCAACAAGAGTCAATGGCTCTGCGTGCACCTCCTGAGCACTCTCATGAGATGTAGATGCTCCATGAGGTGTTGCAGCCTCTGCAGCTGCGTCTCTTGTATCCTCCTCATCAATATCATGAAACTGATATGTATCAGAATTAGTAAGCGGTCTGAGGCACATATGCCTAAACATAATGCACATATGGTGCTCGCATACATGTGAACTCCGACGAGATGTTGATGCGCCAACAGCATCCACAGGAGGCAACATTGACCTGGTCTGTGTGATCAACTGATCACTTAGTAAATGAATGGCCCTAATAGTCTGTGAGGCAGCCTCTGCAATGATATCGGGATGCTGCACTAGAGGAGGGGGTGCGACATCAGTGGGGGGGACAAAGGTAGTGGCCTTTCGGCATTGGGAAGATGGCCTAGTCTGAGGAGCTCCTCTACCTACACCCATGTTGGGCCTCATACTCCAATAATCAACATGGTGACCAAGAACAAACTCAGCATACAATTTTTTAATGAAATAAAATGGGACCTCCAAATTGCTATGGGGTGGTTTATCAAAAACCATCCACCAACGATCCCAAAATTTTGTGCGCATTGCTTCATTTGTGCACCATTTTATTGATAATTTGGGCTTTTTGTGGTCAACTGGTATTCCAATTTTAGGATCGACAAAAAGGGTGGCTATATCTTCCTTAGTTATATTAAGGGCCGCAATCCCATCATGGTCAAGCCCATCATCAAATTGGGCATGCATATCATCACGCCAATGAAGAGCAGCATTATGTTGTTGCGTGAGTGTGTCAATGTTTCCAACAATTGTATTTAGTGTGGCAAGCATGGGACCTAATGTAGGTATATTTTGATACATGTTTTGGAAACCTCGTATCGTGTTCAAATTTTCTTGTATCAAATCTTGTAAAGATTTAGGGTTTAGATATGGGGGATTGTTTTCAGGATCGTTATTTGGTGTGGGAGGGTTATTTTCTTCATTGTTGTCAGCCATGCCTGATTAAATAAAAAACAAATCTAAATTTCAATCTAATTTCATATATTATTAAAAATATAAATACAAAACCCTATTTAAAAAAAATGCTACATTTAGCATGAAAATGAAATAAATTAATAAAAATTATACAAATAACTACTTACTGAATATGCTCGGAGTTGAATTTGTTGTTTCCAATATCAAGTACCCAAAAATATATCAGGTATATGAAAATCGCGGAAAGAAACTTGAAGAAAATCACGCAAGGAAATGAAGAAAAGGGCTTGCGGGTTTCAGATTTATGCCACGGTTATCAGGTACCCGATAAGGTTTGTGCTTTGGTGGCAAGTTTTCCCAGGTGTACTGACACCCAGGCCTACTAAAAATTCAACAAGCGCTTTCATGCGCTTTTGGACGAGTGAAAAGTGAATATTTTTCACATCGCCACTTTTTGGCCCCTCATGATCTTGCACATACCCCCCTTATTTTCTCCACATCCGCCATCGGGTCATGAGAAGCTAACTCTTCCTCCTTTCTATTATCGACCTCTTTATCAAAGTCAATTTCAATTGTATCCTCCTGTAGGACAACCTCCTTGGGCATCTGATCCATCAATTGCTCATAAGCATCTATCATCTTGTCAAACATGTCCAAGTATGGAGTTTCAGGAAAAAAAACCAAAGAAAGATTCATCCATTTCTTTTAATTCTTTTTCAAGCCTTGCCAAGTCTTGCCACTTATGTCCTCTTTCTACAATCTCATCAACATTTATCATGTTCCTGATCATGTCCTCATACTCCAAAGGCTCATGATCTTTCACCTTCTGAAAGAAGGGAATCATCTCTTTACACACCTTCTTGATGAATCCCTTCGAGTCACAATACCCAGATGTAGCACATGGCATCCTAAATTGCCTCAAAAACTCATCAATTTGGTCAAGGAACTTCTTCCCTATAGTGAAATAATGGATTCCCCATAACCTAGACATGAAGGTCCCTTTCTTATGCCTCTCTAGAAGGTCTTTGTCAACTAGGGTTAATTTCCATATGAATTCTAACCAAGCTATTCTAGGTGGCACTATTCTTGGCAAAATATGGGGCGGCTGAGGGCACCCATAGACTCTGATAATAGTGACATTGTTAAAATAAAAGAAATCCCCCCAATTGTGCATAAAAGAGCTATTATCTAGGAACTGCCTAGGTCTTAGGACTCTTCTAACTCCCCCTATTAACCTTTCAATTGAGGTTCCTAACATGGTGTACAGAGGTTGAACTATACAAGTTTGAAAGCAACTAAAATTTGGCAGGTGGAAAGAACTATCCCAAACCTGGGTCCATATTTGTACAGGTTGCAGGAAATCAAACTCATACTTGAATAGTTTGAGCTCATCATCCATATTTTGGTGGTTGTAGAAAAGGATCAGGTGCATTAATAGTGAATAATTTTTGAACCTAATCTCTAAGGGTTTCTCAGTTGCAACAATCTTCTTCAAACCCTCATGAGTTTCACTGACTATCCACCCAACATAGTCATAGACCTTGTTGACATGCAGATTTTGAATGTCTATGGACATTTATAGCAAGTCCACAGTCACAGTTATGTTAGCTTCAATCCCCAACACTTTGAAAAATTCATAGACAGTGCATTGAAATAAATGGTGGAACTTTTTCAGATCATAAGGTGGCATCAATTCATAAAGAATGATCACCCTTCTGCCATCTGCCCTTGGAATGAACTTCGGCATGATATTCTTCTTTATGAACTTGTGGAACTTTTCAAAGTATTCCTTCTCTTTTTCTAATTCAGTCTCAGTGCACATTGCACCAATAATGTCAAATGCCTCTACTATACAGCTTGCTCAGCCAATTCTCACCAACTCAAACATATATTTCTTCCTTATCACTCTAGTGACAGCATCATACTTCCTCGTAAACTCCCTTAGTAGGTCTACATCCATATATACATCTGGGCATATCATCGTTCCTAGACCTAACTCCTAGGGGTTCGATATATTAACTATGTTCTCCTAGAAAAAGTGGAAAAGAGAGGCACCATTCATGTCGAGAGTGTCGACATTCTTGCACTGGCCCCATGCATCATGCCACTCGAACTCATTTGCAATTCAAATTTGAACACCCCGAGAGCATCCTGATAAATTCATCAGACAGTTTACTACCCTTCTCCTTCTTAGAAGCGACCCAACAGTTGATTGACTCATCTTCAAATATCTTTGAAACCTGTAACTAAGAAAATTTCTTCAACTTCTGCTTGAAAGCTAGCTCTACAATAAAATCTCAGGACACATAAAATTTGGAAAAGCGCAAAAGGTGAGGTACTTGGTAATCGACAACACACATTCTTTTATAGCTTCTCGAGCATTTTCATGTCGTTACCTCAGTGCATTATCATCATCATCATGCAATCTTTATAATGATCTTTACCTCATAAATTCATTACCAAGTTGATATACTATAACAACTTTGGCTTTTCTATCACATTTTCAAATCATAACTATGCATTTCAACAGATAGCTCCAGGTGTCAATCAATGATTCATCAAACCATTTCACTTTTCTTCACTTTATGTAGAGGCTTCACCACATCACCAACACCTTTTACCAAGATTTATTAACCATAGCGAGTTGGTAACTGAGCCCAAAACATACACTCACCAGGTCGCCAGCATTTCATATTAACTGCCACAAACCTTTGTGACCTAGTGACCAAAGGATAAACACTTAACCTTTAACCTTTATTGCCATCTCGCTATCATTTTCCCTAACTGTCCAGAACCTCCGCGAGTTGGCAACTTAACCATTTTCTTTAACACTTTTCTTTACTTGTAGGCTCGCTAATAGTTTCCTTTAACTGTCCAATGACTTTATGAGATGGCGACCAAAGCTTTCATTCTCTTATAAATATCTGCCACTTGTCACATTGTCACTTACTCACCAAGAAAAATGGAATATCTATAGAGTCCTTGCAAGCTAAAGACCACCATAGATTTAATCTTCTTATTATGCCGCAACATGGACACCTGGCACAATCTCGTTAACTCGCTTGAAGAAAATACTTAAGTCATCAAAAGAAACTATGAGTTAGTGATCAACATTTAAAACTTCATACTTGCCAGTTCCAAGGGTTTCACTAACCGCTACAAAGGTCTATGAGCTGGAGACCAGAGGATAGACATAACTCTTGCTAGGTCTCCATGGTTAGTGGAATGTTTAATAGACGGTTCGCAACCTAGCGACAAAGGCTTGAACTTAAACACTCGCCAAATTATCGCGGTTAGCACTCAAAATTTTAAGGAGTTCACAACCTAGTGACAAAGGGTAACTTAAATGATCGCCCACTCATGGCGGTCAACTTAACATTCATAAAAAGATATCACAAGCTAGCAACTGACACTTTAAACAGCTGGCGAGTTAGCAACTAAGAAAAAAGGTAAACCTCTCTTAAAACTTAGACTTGGCCACTTTTCAAAGACACGCGGTCAAGACTAAAAGGTGGGAAAGAAACTTTAAAAACCAACGGACTCCACCAAGACAAAATTTAAACCAAAACTAGGACTTAACACGGAAATCTTTGGATCAACAGGAAGCATGGTAGGTATTGGTCCGGAAAGGATCTGTATGTTGTTTATTTGCAAGATAGTCAGAACATACATGAAAATAAGAGGAGAGAGGACGAAGGCCTCGTACCATCGCATGTGAACTCAACTGAGAGAGTGAACTGGCAAAGAGATGACCATATTTATAATTCCATAGAGAAGTGGATTAAAAGGTAGAAGTACAAAGAGAAACACCAGATGTGGAAGCTACATCAAGAGATAAAATATGACCCTTTTTGAAACCTCTACCAATAACCACACCATCTCATGAGATAAGATATGATTTAACACCATCTTGAACCTAAAATTCTACCTTAAGTCTATGATTTAAAAGTTGACTGAGAGACAAAATATTGCTAGTAAATCTAGGAACATAGAGAACATTGGTAAGAGAGCAACTTCTTGTATCAAGGGGAATAGTAACAGCACCAATGCCTTCTTCCACATATTCCCTATCATCAGCAATACAAATGAGATCACGAGTACATGTGGGATTCAATGTATCAAACAATCCCTTATCTCCAGTCATATGTTTACTCGCGCCAGAATCAATCAACCAAACATCTCGTGAGGATGGAGAGGTTTGGGAAACAAGGACTAGATTCTGATTAACACCAAGAGTAGGTGTATCCTCATTTGAGGACCCATCAGATGTCTCTTCTTATTGGGTAGCAACATTGCCTCATTGGCGGCATCGACATGGATATCCATAAGATTGTTGAGAATGACTAAGAGTAGAGGAGTTGTCTTTACTCAAAGCTCCTTGAGTGAGACCATTGTACCAACATTAGTTTGTATCAAGGGTGCACGAGTATTAAAAATGTAGTACATAGATTGAAAGGCTTCTGTGGTGGTAATTATTGCGGCTGTTGTGGTTGTGGTGACTGTTGAGAAGGTCCCTTACATTCTTTTTGTCCACGTTGTCATTGGGAGACAAGAGATTTTTCCTCAAACTCCTCACGTTAGGATTAGATGGCCTCTTCCTATTGAAGTAGATTTACCAGCTCTTCAAAAGATACTTGTCATTTCATAATATTCAGAGTAGTGACAAAAGTCATGAACTTGGCAGGAAGACGGTGCAAGATGATTGGAATAAGCAATTTATCCTCCACCGTCTCACCAAGAGCAAGAAGTTCTACTCAGAGAATAGACACACGACATAAGAGATCTACAATTTTTTCACCATCTTGCACATGAAGAGTAAGCGATTTAGATGAGTTACATGGAGATTTATTTGTTGATTTGGGTATTTTGGAGAATTATGATCAGCAGTAACATCCACGTCCAAAATGGGTTCAGAGTACAATTTGAGATTCTCCTTTTGTTCTCTTCCAGATCTTTCTAGAAGGATCAGCACTTGAAGTCAAATCAGAAATGAAGTGAATTTAGCACTAAGGAGCTCGATTGAGGAGAGTACTGAACTTGATACAACGCATGAGGCTCTCAGTCAACCACATGTCATAGATGTTGACTATGAGTCTCTGATGAAAAATCATACATGGGATCTTTTTGATCTGTCCGCGGGAAAGAAACCCATAGGCTGCAAATGGGTCTTCAAAATTAAATACAAGGTAGATGGATCTATCGACATGTATAAGGCACGTCTTGTTGCAAAGAGATATTCTCAATAGAAGGGAATCGATTATGAAGAAACCTTTGCACCCACAACAAAGCTCAAAACTATATGAGTCAAGTGTGCACCCTAGCCGCAGAAAAAAGGTGGAAGCTTCATCATATGAATGTGAAGAGTGCCTTCTTAAATGGTGATCTTACAGAAGAAGTATACATGGTCCAACTCGAAGATTTAATCGAAGAACATAATCCTCTCAAAGTATGTCACCTAATTAAGTCTTTGTATGGTCTTAAACAAGCACCTCGGGCTTGGTACATTAAAATCGATGGTCTACCTTCTGCAACATGGTTTTATCCGCAGTCCCTCTGATTCTAATTTGTATATAAAAAGGTTGTAACAAAGATTGTCATACTTTTGTTGTATGTAGATGATCTTGTCATTACGGGGAGCTCAGGCAATCTCATTGACACTATCAAGCATGATCTGAAGAAATATTTTGATATAACTGATTTGGGCCTACTTCATTATTGTCTTGGCTTGGCAATGAACATCAAACAAGAAGTACTCGAGGAGTCCTCTCAGGATCAACTCATCAAACTTGAGATTCCCAATTTTCTAGAGAGCATGAAGTAAATTAAAATAGAAGCCAGTACTGTCATTCATAGCACGTTGTGCTCTGTGATTTCTTTCCACACTACAAGCATCATCGAAATGAATCTACAGCCACCGAAAAATTCCTTCTTGTCGGACAATAACAATAACTAAGCGAGATAGAACAGGCTTAAACAGAATCAGCAACTGTCAGACTGAAAGTTGAAATTAATCACTTACGAACTTATTCTCCAAAGAAAATTTATTCTCCAAAGACCGCTGCTATGCTATGTTAGACTATCTTCCTTGCTGTGTCAGAATCCCTTACGCAACAAACTGGGCAGGTAATGGAATTTATTTCTTTTTGTCTTGAGGATGAGCCTGGAATTAACAGTTTCTTCCAGCAATCCTCTCGCGGGTTGCGCTGGTTCTACCAAACAATCCTCATGCGGGATGACTCCTTATGTAACTCCTTACCAGAATCGTTACGTACGCGGGCTCTAATACCAAAATGTAAAGATTTAATAGGAAGAAGAATGTTTGTATTGCAGTGTCAAGATCATATAATGTCATTGAATAAATAGAAAAAAATAAAGTGCAGTGTTGGTTACGTAACTGGTAACCAAACTGATAACTAACAAACCAACCTATAACAGTCCACTAATATATTAATATTACTATGCTAACATAGAATAGGGAAACTATAAGCCTTAGTCACTGCATCATCCAGTTCATTCAGATTAACCTTTATATCCACAAATTTATATTTTTACTCTTCCCCCCAATTCTTCTTCATAATTAGCATCCTCAAAATTGTTAGTGGAATCACCTTTGCCAGGATCATATTCGAAATCAGTTTTAGGCACCACTTCCTCCATAGTTTTTTTCCCTTCATCTCTTTATTTAATAGACGAACCAACCTCCTTTCTCCAAAACTCGTGTCATGCCTCGTCTCCTCTTGATATTCGACTTCCTCAGTGTCATCTTCACCCTTGTCAATGTCAATTAGAGGGCTGATTTTATTATCCCCTTTATCAATTTTTCACACTTTCATAGGGCTAGGCTTACATGTAGGGGCCTTTATTTTAATAGGGGTGGTATCTAGCAAAGAAGCTTCGAGAAGAATTTTGGGAACAACAGTTTTAAAAACTTTACCCTTTTTCTTACCATCTAGGTTAGGATTTTCAGGTAAGGGGTTTCTCTCAATGAGCTCGCTGCGAATAGAGATACGAGAGCAATCAGCATTTTGGAGGAGACTTGTCAAATTTATCTTCATACAGAACATACGTTAAGGCCTGATGCAAAGGAGGTGAGGCACCTTTGGCAATGCTATTGTTTAAGGATGAAAAGAGAAATAAGGTCCCCGAACATTAATTTTTTTGGCCATGTCTTTTATGGTTAAGAATTGGAAAGTGGTAACTGTGAAAAGTAGTGTATTGGCCCTCAAGGATAAAGTATTTCATAACATAAAAAGATTTAGAAAGCAGGGGGGTAGAGAGAAAATATGTCATACCCATTTTTATTACTACTACTAGATTTCCATCTTTCTTGAAGAACCTTATCATGTACACCTTATAGTCTCCAACACTTTTTTTTTTACTTTTCTCTCTTTTCACTTCAACTCTATAGCTTCTGTAATTAGTTCTAGAGTAACAATTGAAACCAATTTTTTTGACTAAAAGTGTTATACAATTTTGAATATTTACCATGTATAGAATGTCTCAAAATCAAGAAAACCAAAAAAAATGGTGTACTGCTTGGCCAATAGATCTGTCAGTATTGTGCCTATTTGAAATTAAAATATTTCTTTATGTGTTGTTCTATTTAAGCACGATTATAAGAATCATATTATGCTTAATGACTTTCAAAGTTATGGGTCTTTATATTTGTGACATCGTATAAATAAATAAATATCCCAAGTGGACCATCTATGCTTAAGAAGGATATGCAATTGAGTTTCAAGTAGGTCAATTGTACTCATGTGAAATGGGTTCTTATGAACAAATATGAACATGGGGCATGAGTGTTGAAGATTGACTAATTATGTAATAAAAATTTATTTAAAAACACCATCATATAAATATAGAAGAAGTATGGAGCTTTATAGAGAATGATCTATAAGATATATTAGCATTGTAAATTTTTATGAAAAGATAGGAAAATAGTTTAATGTATACATAGTATATTCCAAAATACATAGTATTCAAAAAATCATTTGATTTGGTAAGAAGGAATATTATCATGACTATTAAGTAAATCAACCATTCCCACCTCTAACAAATTTATAAAAGGAATAATAGTCATAGTCAGATTCATTTTTAATTTATAAAGAGAATTATAAATTAAAAATGAATCTGATTATGACTATTAAGTAAACCATCCATTCTCACTTCTAACAAATAATTCTCTATAAAATTTCATTGAGTAATATATACTTTAAATATCAATTTACTATTAATAAGATCAACTATCATTCTCTTTATTAATTAAAAATAAAACTTGACCATTAAGTAGGCCAACCATGAATCTCTACACATGTCCATTGAATTACAATCTTCTCTTCTAATTAAAAATAAACCCAACCATGACCATTAAGTAGACCAACCATGAATCTCTACACATGTCCATTGAATTACAATCTTCTCTTCTAATTAAAAATAAACCCAACCATGACCATTAAGTAGACCAACCATGAATCTCTATAAATTAATAGATTGTGGCTAGAAATATCTAATAATTACTACATTATAAATATTAATTTAATATTAATGAATTACCCTATAATCCCCTTAACGAGTTCTTATTAATGAATTACCCTAGAATCTCCTTAACGAGTTCTTGGCAGTCACCTAAAATAACTCATGTCCCCTTAGAATAGAATGCCATTTTTCTTCCTATTCATGCAAGACGTCGAGCATTCTTTCGTTCTTCGCATTTACCCAGTAGCAAATACCCACGACTGCCTGCACGTGTGCAACCGATGGCGTGCTTTCCCTCCGGGAGTTCACCATCTCACATATCTTCCATTAGGGTTACTTAATCTCTATCAATAACCATGTAAAAACGTGACTATCATAGCAAAATCTATATAAATAACCATATAAAAACGCGAGTCTCTTACGAAAACAGATATTTACGGTTTTTTTCCTTCATTCTTCTCCTCTACGTTTCGTGAACGAAAGCTGTAAAACTTTATTTCGTGTATCAATCACTTTCAAAGCTGAATAATTTATTCTTCTTCATCATCATAAACGTCACTCATACCTTATTTATACTCACTGAGACAAACAACAAACATGCCACAAATAAATCCCAAATCCTGCATCTGTTGCAATGACCGCATCCATCGTTTTCCTGGGCCTCTGCATGTCTCTGTCGCTGCACTTTTCAATAACATCAGCTGCTCTGGCAACATGTGCGCCGCCGCCTGCAATTCGATGCCAAAACAACTCATGCGACGTCTTCAACTTCCAAAGAATTTGGGACGATCGTGTGCCTTGCAACGCCCAGAATTCTGCATGGCCGACGTCAGAAGCAGAGCTTCTGACGGCTGTGGCGACCGCAGTGAAAAACAAGCAAAAAATCAAAGTTGTGAGCAAGTTGTCTCACAGTGAGCCCAAATTGGTGTGCGTGGGAAGCGGCGGTCTCATCATTTCCACACAAAACTACGCCTCTGTGATTGAAGTGAATAAGACCGCCATGACGATTAGGGTTCAGGCTGGAACGCAGATGGTCGACGTCTTGGAGGCCGCCGCCAAGGAAGGATTGGCTCTGAACGCCATGATTTACTGGAGCGGCGTCTCGGCCGCCGGCGTTATTTCCACCGGTGCCCATGACAGCGGCCTCGCCGGAAAAGGCAGTGGCGTTTATGAGTACGTGGTGGGAATGAGAATAGTTGTTCCTGCTTCTCCCTCCGAGGGCTATGCAAGGCTGATTACTTTGAGAGAAGGAGATGAAGAATTGAATGCTGCGAGATTGTCTCTGGGAGCTCTTGGAGCTATTTCTGAAGTGACATTTGGTTTGGAGCCAATGTTCAAGAGATCGGTATCGACTGTTATTAGGGATGATAGTGATCTGGAGAATCAGGCGGAGAGTTTTCTGAGAGCTCATGAATTTGCGGATATAAACTGGATTCCCTCGCACGGGAAGGCGGTTTATATTCCTATCGATCGAGTTCCTGTTACTGTTACAGGAGACGGGGTGAACTCTATAATTGGCAGTGCGAGAAGAGTAGTTGACATCGAGAGAACAGCTGCTGAGTGTAAGTATAATGGTTTGGTTAGTAAATTAGTTTGCATCTTGACGTGTTTGTTTATCGTCTTTGATGTTTGCCAAATAAATGGAGAAATAGTGTTTTTTGGAAGTAGAAACCAAAAGAATGATTTATAATTAAGGATTAGGTCTTGTTATTCAAAGAAGGGTTAACTTTTTGTTTTCATGTAGGTTTTTGCATGTAGTGTCAAAATTGGGAAAAAAAAGATGTTGAAAATGATGGTTTGAGCACTTTCTTGATGTTGATAAGATGGTTTGAGCACTTTCTTGTTCTAGAGAGTTTATCTTTTGCAATTTATTTTAGGTTCTTGTTTTTCTTAGTCAAATTTAGGTGTGGATTTTCTTGCTTTTAGATTGTATTGTTTTGTTACTATTTTCAATTTTCATGATTAAGATATTTCAAATCACTTTAAATCTATTTATGCACTTTTAACAAAATCTATTCAAGTGTATTTTATTTTGTAATTTGGGGAAAATAATATACTATGGAAAAGATGGTTTGAGCACTTTCTTGTTGTAGTGGGTTTATCTTTAGATTCTATTTTAGGTTCTTGTTGTTCTTAGTCAAACTTAGATGTAGATTTTCTACTTTTAAATTATTTTGTTTTGTTACAATTTTCAATTTTCATGATCCTCGTGGTATGGAAAGGTATTTTAAATCTCTTTACATCTATTTAAGTACTTTTTAAAGTACATTTTATTTTGTGTTTTGTGCATTTACATAAATTGGTTAATTACTTAGATATCTTAGCAACTAAAAAGGATTTGATTGTGGGGGATGACTTTGTTTGATTTGATTTACACATGTTGAAGTTTTTGGGGTTTGTTTTTTCTCATTTGAGGAGAAATCATGGGTTCTTTTATTCATCATTTGTTTAACATCCTAGCAAACTATGATTGCAACCCTTGGCAAAAGTGCATCTTGACACATCTTAGGTGGCTTGATTTTTTTGCCTTGTCTATGTATGCTTTATTCATAAGGTTTTCTCAATATTTTTTTCTCTTCCAATTCTCATGCCTTTTTCAAATATTTACCTTTAGGTTTTCTTTCTCACACTAGTAATTTTGATGTAAGAAGTTTTTTTCTTCATTTTCATTACAATATAGTGGTCATGTTCACAATCTTCATAAATATTTCATTTATACTCTACCATAAAATTATTTGTGTGCAATTGGACAATCCTTTTATATATTTCATCAATATCTCTATATTCATCACATCAATACCAAATCATATTAAACTTATATGATACTTACTTATTTTTGTAAACTTTAACATTGAATTTTATGGTAATGTTTATATTTATGTATCTTCCATCCTTATAGAGTTTCAAAATTCTTCTAGTTAGGATAAATATCTTCTTAATTGCAAATTTATGAAAAAATTCATACTATGTGAGTGAATCAAAGAATTTCAAAACATGTGGAGGAGCTTCACAATGTGATTTTAACTTGTGCAATATATTGTTCCAATTTTTCTATATTAACATTATCATTAAAAGTATAATGTTAATTTTTATATACTCCTTGAAAATAATAATATTTTAAACCTAAACATATTTCTCCTCGCTCAAAATAAAATTTCTTAGGTTGCTTCATCAATATTTATTTCTATACCAAAATTGAAGGCTGTAGTTTGAACAATATTATCTATCATCAATATCTTGCCCATATGCCTAAAGATTCATAAAACATCCTCTTACACTTTTTAAACATTTCTTATTTTACATCCGACACATCACTATCTTGTTCTTTAGACATTCTTATTTTTATTTTATTTTATCCCTTAAAACTAATTTTTGGCTATAACAAACTAAAATCACTACTTCCACTTAACCTAGTAGCATGCATAAAATAGAATTATGTCCTATGTTAGTTTTCTAACCTAGTAGCATGCATAAAATAGAATTATGTCCTATGTTAGTTTCCTAACCTAGTAGCATGCATAAAATAGAATTATGTCCTATTTTAGTTTCCTTTGATGCACCAAATAAGAGACTCGTTCCCTTATATTTCATTAAAAGAATATTTCTTTCTTTAGCCTTTTATAATCAGCTAATAAAATTACCATTAATTTTTACAACTAACAAAAATATTTTAATTGTCTTACTAAAAAAGATAAGGAAACACATATAAAACATTAATAACATCATAATAGATATTCATGGAGAGCGGGAGAGGGAGCAGGTTTAGCGGTGGGAGAGATAGGGTTTCTGCAGATGATGGTGAGGAAGGAGACTCAGACGAAGCTGATGGAAACCTAGTTCTTCTGTTGGGGGCCTCAACTTTTGGAGGCTATATTTTTAGCACCAGTCTTTTTGCTTTGGTGTGGAAGCCATAGGAAAAAAGGGGGATGCACAGACTACACGGGAGGAGTTCCTATTCTCCTCTGTGTGTCCTCTCTGTTTTCTATTTGACAAGGCTGGTCCTTTTGCTAGTTCTTCTGAGGAGTTGTTTTTTGTGAGAGGGTTTATAGTGGAGGAACGTGTTTCTCTCTAGCTTGTTTTCATATTTACTCTACGTAGTGAGTCCCTTAACTGGTTCTCTTCCCCCAACTCAATCTGGGCACGGCTTTTGGTTTTGACTGGTGTTTCAGGGTTTGGATGCTTTGGTTGGGCTAGTAAGGATGGATGGTGGACTTTTTTTCCTTTCCTTGAAGGGGTGTTGGACGCCAATATATGTTGTACTAGTGGCAGAGATGGGAGACATGCGGTGTCTTCTCCTCTTTGGGTTGTGGATTAGTGGAGTGGGAATGATAGTTTAGTAGTGTTTCTGGGTGGCCGATTCTGCTTTAGCAATTGTAGTGGTGTGTGGAGGGCTTTATTCCCTTTCCTTGCAAAGGTTTTTATTGGAAATGAGTACCGATGATGTGGTAGGGGAGTGAGAGGTAATGCTTCTCTATCTCTATGGGGTATAGTTTGTGATTTTTACGTTGTTGTCTTAGCGTTGTCGAGTGCCCCTTCTAGGTCTTTTGTTGTTGATACTATGTGGAGAGTGTTTGTTTGCGTAAATACTTGGAATTTTTTTTTGGGTTACCCTATCCCTATGGTAGCTTTCAACCATTTGGTGTTAAGAGTGGTGGCTACTATTGGGGAACCTAATGAATCTTTGGGTTCCCCCCCCCCTTTTTTTTTCCCTTTTGTAATGGTTATTATGATTAAGATTTTCTATTGGAGGGTATTTAGTGTGTCCTTGGATAGTGTATGTGCTACTATTTGGCAGTTCATAGGCATATTGGTGCTCGACTATAAGTGATTTCACGTCAGTCCTACTGATAATGCTCTTATTGATTGGGGTTTCTTGGCTTGTCCTGGGCTTGGCTCAAGAAATTTAGTGCTGGTGGCTCCCCTATGGGAAACCCTTGAGAAATCGATGTTGGTTTTAGTTTTATTTTTGGAAGCCATTTATGTGGTCTTCTTTCCTCTTGTGGGTTTGGAGATGTGGAATATTTCTTCAAATGAGGATGTTTCGGTGATTTGTACATGGAAGCAAAGATTTGTGACCTTCTCCTTCTGGCTATTTCTAGACTTTTTCTTTTTATTAAATGGACATTCTTATGGGGCACTTCCCTTTATGGCTTCTATGGAGGTGAAGCATGTCCCTATTGAGGTGGGGAATTCACTTGTAGCAAATTTGGATTGGTACATAGTTCTTTTATTGATCATTCTCTTGTTCCATTTAGAGGCAGGGACTTCTCCTATTGAGGCGGGGATCTATTTGGAGAGAGTGCTTGATGGCTGCTTTGTGTGGTTCTTTCTTGACTACTGGTACATGGATGCAGGGATGGTGCTTATATGGTTTGATGTTCTATCTCTTGTTTTGACTAGCTTCCTCTCTGCTAACCCTACTGAGGTGGGATCCTCATCCATGATTGTGATGAGGAGTTATGCGGAGTGCAGATGATCTAGAAGTTACTTGCAAACCACAAATAGAAGGTACATGGTGCTGACTCAAAACCCATAGAAAAGTTTGAGGGAACTAGAATTACTCCTTCCTATCTAAAGTTTGGCTTACTATGATTTCAAAGGTAGGATGGTTAGGATTTCTTCCTTGTTCCATCCTTGTTAGTTTCTAGTTAGATTTTTCTAATGGTTTTTAAGGTCCTTATGAAAACCTTGAAGGATGTGGACAATTTTCTCGTAAATCAACTAAAATCTTGTCACACACACACACATTATAGTAGGATTATAATATTGACTAACCCTTCTAGGAGATGTATATTGGTCTTACACAACCTCCCCAAACTTTTAATAGAAGTGAAAATTAATTTTCAACACTTGTGAGAGGAAAATGATTAATCATACCCTTTAAATTTCTGTATGGTCTTGATTTTGACATAATTTCCACTTGCAGTATATAAGTGAAATTAAAAAATTCACAATCAAGATGATTATACTATAACCATTACCTTTCATCATAGTCAAAACATTTTACCTACCCACACAAACTAATAATTGTGTTGGTATAAACTAATATTTCTCTTATTTAAACATAGTTTTCTTTTGACATTTATACAACAATGTAGATCCCCTCATAGTTTCATTTAACATACATAATAAATTAAACTTCCAAACTTAATGATCACTATTCTCCACATTTAGGTAAGTCTTGAAATGATATATAATTGATTAATCTTTCATACATATTTGTTGGTATTAACTATTTGGACCATCCCTTTTATTTTGATAGTTACAAAATTTGCATTATTGTATATTAGATTCAAAATGAACTAGACATTTTCTATTAGAAATAAACCTCAAAGAATGTGTTGGGAGGATCAATATAAATCACTTGTTGGGAGGATCAATATAAATTACTTATTGAGAAACAAGTTAATCTCTTATTTTAATTTAAACCACATAATAATAGAGATAGTATTTTTATAGATCATATTAATTATTAATTTATATAAGTATGTAAATATTTTTATTTCAACATTTGAGATCATAATTTGTAATTCTTAATTAGATTGGCTAAGCTTAAGCTATATTTTTCAACAATTTTCTAACAAAGAAGAGATGAAAAAAGAAAAGAAAAATATTTGAAAAAAAAATTGTAAAACAAACTTCAAAGAAAAATACATTTAAACACCAAAAATGTTTTTTAAAAATATTTTCATTATTTTGACCAGGAATGTATGGAGCTAATAATAAAGATACATTATATTACTAAAAGGAACATCAAATGCTATACTAAAAAATAGTTATTAAAAACTAAAGTATTTAAAATTAAATCATATAATATTTTTTATATTACAGTAGTCGTAGTAATATTATACAAAGATTGAATTCCCTTAATTTAGATAGGCGTTGATGTTCTGTACATTAAAATCGCTACAAACCAAATCTTCCTCTTCTTAACATCTTTCCCTTTTGTGTTCTCTCATTCCTCCCATCTCATATTTACCCGTTCTCCATCTTGGCCTTCTCTCCATGTCGTGCTTCTAATTCCAATCCTTGCTCCCCCCTCTTAACTTATGTGTCTATTTTCTACATCTTGCTCTTCCGTTTTGTAGAAACTCATATGAATTATTATTGTTTAATCTTGATTTGAATTTGGATGGATATCTAAATAATTTTGTAACTATTTTGATATTGTATTATTTCAGAATTTATAAAATATGGTATAAAATTTAAATTTTTCTTTAATACAATTTCTAATATTTTATCTATTTAATAAATTAATATATATGAGCTACAAAATATAATAGTAGTTGAATTTTTTTTAAATTTAATATTCAAGGTTCTTGTTACAATTTTAATTAAAATTTCTTTTTTAAGGTATTTTTGTATATATTCATCTAATTATTTGATCTTAACATGTAGATGAAGCAATCCAAGAGAAACAAGATGTTGAAGCTATATGTAGAATACTCACAAATATGACACTTGATCTTGCAATTAATGGTAGTGGATTTTTAAATGATGGAAAAAAATTTACAGGGTACCCAGTAATAGGATTCAATAATCTCATGCAAACATCTGGTGGATGTCAAGCAGGAAGATACTCTATGACTTGTACTCCCACATCAATTTTAGATAAAAATGAGACAGTTTGTACATGGGATCGACGAATATACACTACCTTATTCTTTGGAGTGGAACTAAGAGTGCCTACACCATATTTGCCCAAAGTAATAAAGGATGTTAAGAGGCTTAGAAATTTGAATCCTAAAAAATTTTGTGATATGACTGGAATATTTATGCATTCTATTAAAAAATCTGAGGCATATTTGGGACCTAAGAGTGATCTTGTTACATTAGACATGATGAATTATAGGTCAAGAGAAGCTGGTACGCCCAAGTGGAATGAAGATGTGTATGAAGAGATTGAACAGATGATAATTGAGAAGTATGGTGGTGTGTTACATTGGGGTAAATCAGGGGGTTACTTATTTCAAGGATTGGCTAAAAGGACAAATAATTTAGAAAAGTTCTTGGAGGTAAAGAATAAATTTGATTCATTTGGGGTGTTTTCTAATGAATGGACAGATGGTTTATTTGGGATTAGAGGAGGAAGTCTAGAGATTTTTAGAGATGGGTGTGCACTGGACAAGGTTTGCAAGTGCAGAGAAGATAGGCATTGTGCTCCCCAAAAAGGGTACTTATGCAAACCAGGTAAAGTTTAGAAGAAGGCACGTGTTTGCACAAAAATTAATTAATAGTTTATTCCTCTGTGTGGGAAACTATTTAATTTTATTCAATATAATAAGTAACAAATGTATTCTCATATAAGTGAATGTAAGTTCCTTAGGATAAGTTGTAACTTGGTATCTCAAGTTTTAAGGAATACCTTATATACCATTTGATTGTATATAATTTGAATTTTTTTAATTATGGTATTTACTATGGCCTAGAGTTCAAATAATTAAATTTAAAAAAAAAATTAATTATCTAGACTTTAATGTTTTTTTGGAGTAGCTTCACATTTGAAAATATTTTTAAAAATTAGATTTTTTTAAAAAAATTATTAATAACATTGTTTGAAATTTGTGAAAGATAAATTAATTAAGTAATTTAATTGTTTTTAAATATAAATATAATTTTTTCTAATCTTAATTTTGAATAATAGTGATAGTTACAATTAAAACAAGTGCCACGTAGTGGCTAGTACTTGCCTAATTTAGTAATTAATTGTAATTATAATCTTCAATATAATTTTGATTTTAATTTTAATAAAATTATTATATCTTATTAATATAATTCTATTTAATATATAATTATATGTTT
This sequence comes from Chamaecyparis obtusa, assembly GCA_027943335.1. Taxonomy (NCBI): domain Eukaryota; kingdom Viridiplantae; phylum Streptophyta; class Pinopsida; order Cupressales; family Cupressaceae; genus Chamaecyparis; species Chamaecyparis obtusa. The sequence continues at coordinate 79,695 of BSBK01006336.1, read as the reverse complement.
ATTTATATAATTATAATAAAAAATTTAAGATTTAAATATAACTAGTGTAAAATTTTAATCCTAGTTTTAATAAATTATGATATTTTATTTCTTATATTTTATTGGTATAATTTTATTTAATATAAAGTTATATAATTATAAATATAGTTTAAATTATAATGTTTTGTAAGGGAAAACATACCACACATTTTTTACTTAAATATTTTAATGCATAATTAACATATAATAAAATTTAAAATATTTTTAAAAATATATAAATGAGAATAAATATATATTATATTGTATCATATATTTGTAATATTTTTATTTACATTATAATTTTTTTAAGAAAAAGTGAGTTATAAATTAAAATAAAATCATGTAATATAATTTTTAGTTTAAATTTTTTTAATTTTAATTAATATAGAAATAAAAAAGCTTAATGAAAACCCTAATTAAATATAAAAACAAAATTTTCTATTAGCACACAAATATATAATATTATCTACTAAATGCTTGGGAAAGTGGTTACTGAAAACCATGCAATATGGAAGGAGCAATACAATTCTAGAATTCTCGTTATTTTCATTATATTAAATATAAAGTGTACAATAAATAAAAAAAGTGGTAACTTTTAATTGGTTCATAGGTATGGTTTTAATCACTAGTTAAGGGAAGGAATTCAAAAAATGATGCAATAGTACTTGCTTAGCCTATCGGCAAGTATTAATAAGAAGAATAACATTAGAGAAGACACTAAGATTGGAAAATAATAAACATGGATTCTATAAACATATTGAATAATAAAATAAAATTTTCATGGATAAGTTGATGGTTTTAGTTGACACAAATGCTTATAGTTTTGAAATGGGTTAATATGTAAGACAATAAATGAGTGACCCATCTCTAACAATCAATACTCTAAATTTATAAAATAACAATTCTATGCATTATATCCTTATCAACATGGGTAATAAAATATAAATAAATTCTAAAAAATATATAAGAATTAGAGAAAAGTACAAAAAATGGAGAAACTAAAATTATATGAAATCAATAAATTATAGTATTAAGAATAATTATAAAATACATATATTGTTTTGAGCATAGATTAGACATTTGAGTCGCTGAAAGAAAAATAATGTTCACAGATTTAAAACTCAACTTATATGTTGCATAAGTGTGAGGCATCTCCGGTCATGGTTGAGAATTTATATTATCTCACCCTCTACTCCTTTGCACCTAATGACATAGTTTACTACCTTGTCATTTGGTTTCTAATTCCCCCTCTCAATATATTTATGTAGAGGGAAAGGGAGAAGGTGGGGCTGGGGTAGAGAGTGAGACAGAGAGGAGGGTGTCACCCTTATCAATGCAAACTTATCCTAAAATTTGATGACAACTAAATTGAAATGACTAAATAGAGTGAGGTCCCTATATAAATATTGCATATATATATACACACATATACATGTACATATATACACTACACATGTATGTTTTAATGTATGATTTATCTTTCAAAAAAAATATTAAAAAAATGTATCAAATAAGAAAACTTAAAAACAACAACATTGAAAAATCAAAATTTTGAATATTTCAAAAACTAGTGTAATGTTTTTTTATTTAAAGAATTGTAGAAAAATATAAATTTTAGGAAAAAAAATTTAAATTTTTTTTTTAAAATGCTCCAACATAGAAGGGTTGTAAATAGTGAATTTACATACCCATGTCGTTTCTAATTCATTTTTGTGTATTTTAAGGTAGTGTCAAAGTACATATACCTAGTGAAAAATTACATAATCTAGTGCAAACTTGTACAATGCACTATTGAGAAACCACTAAGTATATAAGCCAATAGTGCATAAGTAAACATGTTTTTTTCAAACATTAAATATAATCATGAACAACGTGCAAAATCACACTAGAAAACTAGGCTTTCTCCTTGACCCTAGGTGTGGCAATTGACCTCTAATGGACACTAACTCACAAACAAGCACAATTGAAGCCACTTAATTCACTAAAAAAATATAAGGATCACCTTAGAGGTTCCCTAGACTTTTAATGTCTTGATGAGAAACTTTGGTGATTGAGCCAGTTTTTAACTAGTAGTTTGCAGAGGACACAATGTTGTTTGGTTATGCTAATAGATAGAAGGAAAAAAGATCAATAATATCCTTAAAATTTACTCAATAGCATCAGGGTAATAGGTAAATCGGGTCAAATTAGATATTTTCTTCTTCAATGCAAATTCTAGGATAGAGAAGGAAGTCATGTTGGGCTTCAAGGAAGGGATTTTGTTCTTATTTAAGATTACCATTAGATAAAGGACTAAGAACCACCAAAATATGGGATCCAATTGGTGAGAAAATATATAGGAAAATAGAATCATGGAACACTAAATGGCTACCTTGGGTAGGAAGAGTAACATTGTTGAAGGAAGTTTTGTTAGTTCTTCTCATTCATGTGATGCCTTGTTTAGCACTTTTAGTTGGCACAAATACAAATATGGTTAAAAAAATGAGATCATTTTATTGGAAACGTGTGGATGAGAAGAAAAAGTTGACATTTATAGCCTGGGAAAAGATATGAAAACCTAGAGTAGCAAGGGATAGGTTTAAGAAATCAACTATGAAAAAATAAAGATTTGGGAGCTAAATTAGTTTTAAAATTATATAAGAATCTTCATTTAAAATGGACCTAGGGATACTTAAAATAAAACACTCCTAAGACATGATTCTAGAAGGCTTCTTTAGGACTTAAATTCTCCAAAAGGGTCAAGAGTCTACAATTTTATGCTAAAATATAGAGAGTTGATTACAAAGTAGATTTCTTGTAATGTGGAAGATGGACAAAGAGCCTTATTTCAGAAGAATTCTTGGAGAGGTTCCCAGCCATAAACAAAATGGTGAATACTAGAAACATTAGAGAGGTTTGTGAAAGATATTGGGGAGAGCATGTTAGATATTATATAGAATTTCTTGACAAAGACCCATCCTTGGGTTCAAAATGGAGAAGGTTTTAAGATCTCTCACTTGTGATAGAAGATCTAATTCAACTAAAAGAGATCTTGAAAAGAAGAGTATTATCATTCTAGGCTAGAGATGATACTCTAATTTGGAAAGGAGTTGAATAAAGAAATTATAACTCTAAAGATGGATACAAAGTCATTATTGAGGAGCACCATTTCCAAAAGATTGAAATCTTAATTTAATCATGTTGGGATAAAATATGTTTACCTAAAGTAGGAATATTTACATTGGTGGGCCCTTCAAGGAAAAATCCTCACTACAAAATGGTTTAGGAAGATTGGATTTGTTGGCCCATCCTTTTGTGTCCTATGCAAGCATAGTAAAGAGTCAATTGATCACATTTTCTTAAGTTGTCCTTTTACAAAGAGATATTGGCTATGGTTACGCACAAAATTGGGATGGATTACTACTCTCCCCAATGAAATTATGAGTTTGCTTCAAGGTTGGCCCAGATTGGATTCATCAAGATTATATGGAATTATTTAATTTCTTTCCATGTTTGTTGATTAGAAAAATATGAAAGGAAAGGAGTCAAATTATTTTTCAGGGAAAAAAATGGCATGTGAGGCTTTATCTAATAAGATAGAAGCTACTATTGTGGAGGTGGTTAATAGTATAATATCAAAATATATCTCTAAGGAAACTCAATTTACTAACTGGGATGACAAGATTAGGGGTAAATATTTTGGGTTAAAGATTCCATCCTACATAGGTAGTGGGGGAGAAAAGAGAAAGAATAGCTCATTGTGTTTGGTCTCCTCCTAAATAAGGTTGGTATAAATTAAACTTTGATGGAGAATCTTGAGGAAATCCTAGAGCTATCTACAAGTAGGTTGTGTATCCCACTTATGGGATGGAGAAATGGTTTCCAAGATGACCAAATCCTTAGAAGAAGATAAACCAATATAGAAGAAATTGAGGCCTTAGTAGGACTTTTAATTTGTAAAGAGATCAGAATAAAGAAGGTGAAATTGAAGTGGATAAAACAATAATCATTAATGCTCCCAAAGTAGGATTAACACGAAATTAGAGATTGAATTTCATCCTAGGAAAAGCATTAGATCTCATTAAATTCTTTGAAGCTGGCACTATTGATCATATTTATAGAGAAATAAATGGTATAGCTAATCAATTGGAAAAATTTGGAGTTGATTGTATAGATAGAGAACAAGTAGATGGGATTTATTATACTCAGCTTTAAATGTTAAGAGTGTTTACATATTACTTGGAAAATGATAGAAAATCAATTGGTATATATGGGAGAAGATGACATAGAAATATATATGAAAGTTGGGCCAATCTATTGCATATACAATTTGAGATTGAGTTTTGATTGTTTCAAAGCATATTTTTTAATGAACAAAAACTTATTAGTTAGACTATAGATAAACCATAAGTGGAGGTTTACAAGAGGGATGTTTTAATAAAGGGGGATAGTAATCAGGTATATTATTGTAATGAAAGCAGTTAGCTTTCATTGGTCGAGTAGAACTAGATAGAATATTTTGGATATTATTTTATATTATTTTCATTTATTCCTTTGAAGTATTGAAGAAATAAATGGTAAAATTATAAGGGAAGAGGTATATTGATTAGATATAATAGGGGAAAATAGGAAGGCTTTTATTATAATAATTTTTAAAGTAGAGTCATTGAAATATGTCAAAAGGAGTCTAAACTTTATTTTTTGAAATTGTTTTTTCAAAAGTGTAGTCATTTGTATATGTCAAAGGCCAATCAATTAAAATAAATAGTTTGGGTGGATTGTGTGTGGGAAAAAAATGGTGTTTGAAGTTAGTAGTTATATCTTTTGAGCTAATATGGTGGATATGTTAGCGGAAGTCAATTTATAGATAAATAAACCATAAAGGTGGCATGAAAAAGGAGGATACAAAAGAAACTACTATGAAAGTGCATTTATTGGCCCATCCTTCAAGGGTTTAATTAATTTGGCATTCTTCTCAGAAAAAATTAAACTTTTAGCCAGAGTTTCCAAATTGAGCAATAAAGTTTGTAGTGGTTTGTAAAGTGTTTCTCTTAGGCAATGGAGTCTCCCATTTATGGACGATATAATTTAATATATTAGAAGAAATTTTAAATATGTCTAAAAAAGAAGACAAGAACAATAGGATTTTTTTTCCTAAGTTAGAGAAGTTGAATTTTTTTATTTTTAATAGATTAATGTTTGTATTCATGAAATTTCATGTTTAATATAATTTATCTCCAACTTTGGCCTTTTACTGACCAAAAACAATGATTGCCACTATAGGGCCCTAAAAAAGTACATCAAAAAACTACAAAGAACTATGAAACCCATAGAGGACTAGAAAAATTACTATGGATATGGAAATTATATAAGGAGACTAGGGTTTTTGTGGGTTTTCTATTATCTTTGAGATGTGCTAGTGCCTAATCTTGGTACTATTGCCCTTCATAACCTACACTTGTGTTGTCATCCTCCAGTCACACATTTCTCCAAACCAGTGAGAAAATTCAAGGTATGGTATGAACCCTTAGAAATCATAGATGAATTAGATAGACCAATGATTCTAGTTATGCATGGGGAATACAAAAATTCTAAAAAGGCTTAGGGACAAAGTATGCAAAATGACTCCCCTAGACACTAAGAAAAACCAATATTTTCAAGGAGAGGATGGAGAGGGAGATAACCACCTCACCAACACCCCAGATCCCAACATAGGATAGAACATGCAAGAACCAATAATTATGATGCTTTTTCACTTTCAAATACTTTATAACATGTTGTGGAATACCCTCAATGAGTCCAAAATGACTCAAATTGACACAAAGAGGTTGACAAACTTAAGAGGGGACTAAAACACCCTCAACTATGACACAATACATGTTTAGATTTTTTTTTTTTAAACAAAGAAAGTTTTATACTTATCAACCATAGTATAACATTTTGCAATGAGATAAAGAGTACATAATAACTGGTGTTTGGTACCAACATTGATACACAAAAATCTACACTCATTCATTCCACTATCATATGATTACAATATTTTTCATCGAGAAGGTATAATATACAATATTCATCATTACATGGCTAGGGTTAAAATATTGTTAAGTTTACATTTCTAAGAATTAAAATAAACTAAATAGAATAAAAGGAAGAAGGGTAGAACAAACATGATACGAAATCCAATGCCAAGATCTCTAGTCACCAAAAATAGTTAGACACACCACCCAACCATGTAAAACCCATAGGTATACCTCATTGTGTTCATGGAGGTAATCTCATGGCCCAAACATAACATTCACTAAATACATGAGGTGATTATAGGCTTACATTTCTATCAGTCATGGAGTATACATGTCATACATGATCATAGATTAAATACCAAAAATAGAAGTACTACATATCCCAAGTGCTACCCATGCTATATCAAGGGATTGGATATTAGAGATCACAAGAGGAGAGTGTCATTTGTAGCATTAAGGTCCATGGATCACACAAAAGAGAGAGTTTCTCTCACAAAGATGAGGAGATGAAATCATACCAGGTCAATGCCCCATAGATGGTCAGCTCTTCCCAACCCATCCTAGGTGTATACTAGCACTCTAGACATGAGAGGGGAATCCAATTATCTTAGTTTTCTTACCTATATTTAATTTATTTTTAATTTATTACACATAACTCTCTAAAAGGTTATCCTAGAAATAATATGTGCCTCAAACCTCATTGAGATACACTCCCTTAGTTGACTCTAATATCCACACCCTAAACTCATCCCAATCTATATGAAAAAGGAAACAAAATAAAACATATAGTGCAATATCATAGTATATAGTCTTCATATTTGACACACAAATACTCATTCTTCATTTACAATATGATGCAAAATCAAAAATTTCTAATTTAGAAATCTCAGACATAATTTCCATCATTCTGTATTATAATTTTCCTTAAAATATCAAAAATTCCATCTCTAATAATTTTCCAATTTCACAAAAATTAAGAAATTATATTTTCCACCATGAAAATGAAAAACTCAAGATTTTAAAAATTCAAAAATCAAAAATCAAAAAATACCATTTTGTGTTGTAAACACCCAACACTAAGTTTCCTTAATAAAATCCTCAAATTTTTGTTTCAATCAATATTTTGGTATGCTATGTTGAGAAAATTATTTCATTGATGTCAAATGAATTGTTTAATTATATCATGCATCTTAAGGTATCTGGAAGAATGAAACTACTATCACGTCTATTTCTAAGTAGTTGAGTTCAATAAATTATGTGACAAGCTCTATGGTTGATAGCTCTCTTAATTTTATCATATGCTCTAGTATTAGTAATTCCCATTTGCCAATCACATATGTTGGTGTATGGAAGCTTATATATAATTTTCATGAGGTTTTTTTGTTGGTATATTACATTTGTAAGTATGCCTATTAATGATGATCTACAACTGATTGAATATCTAGATGAACTGAAGGAACAGTGATTAGAGATCATCGAGCTACTAAAGTTATATGTAAGATGATTAAATTAGTCAATATATTGTCATTGATGTTAACTAGTTTTGACAGTACTTATCATGATATTTACAAATATCTAAACATCTGTTGAAGGAAGAAAAGAAGAAGAATTGAGATATCGACATAAGGAAAAGATGGATATGATAGATAAGGATAAGGTAAAAATTGGGTAACTTATTGATGAATCTATGGCTTTATATTATTGACTTGATCATGTTACATTAATCTATTATGAAGAAGAGATCTGAATTGAACAAGTCAATGTGGTCAGTAATTGAAGATTTTTCTATACACCGAGCCAATATAGTGTATACCGAGTGATAGTAATAACCAAGTTAGTTATCACCGACACATTTCAGTATTAACCGAGTATGGATGAAAACATTGAATGCTAAAAACAAGCCGACTGAAATTGATGAGCTAGATATTGTTATGCTTTTGAGGTTAAGGATGAAGTTAGTTATGAGATCCATGGCTGACATAATTTAGAGATGATCTAATGAAAGAGATTGAAATGTGTTAAAGACACATCTGCTGACGAAGGTTTAAACGGCAAAACGGATGAAGGAGATTATGAGGAAAAATCTGATGGTTGATATGAAAATGGTTTACTTATTTATTTAAGAGATATGAGTTTCATTGTTGAGACATGCCAGACAAAAGGAGACTGCAGAGGTTTTGTGTGAATATTTTATTCATGCATTCCTGATCAAACTAGTTACAAAAAGAACCGAGCATCAGAGAACTATTTACCGAGTGAAGTAAGTTGAGAAATATTGAGCAAGTGAATTGATTAATGATCAGAGGATTTTATGAGCATAGCATAGATTTGAATATTTTCAATTAAGTTGTATTTGAATTAGATCATTATTGTATCAATTTAACTATTGATTTAGAAAATATCTTAACCGAGTGGACTTAACAGTCTTATTGTACTATCCTATGACATTCATTGAATGTAAAGTGTTATCTTGTTGACCCCATAGTGAATGCTGGTCAAAAGTTAACTATTAGTGATAAATCCTCTAACTAGATCACACCTAATAGTGTGCATTGTAACCTTTAACAAGGTTGGCTCTTTACCGAGCTCACTTTAGAAGAGTGAATTATTTTGGGTTACCAGTCCCAGGTGGTTTTTCCCTTAGCGGGGTTTGCACGTTAAATCATTGTGTTATTTGTTTTTGTTATGATTGTTTTGCTATCATATTTTACATACTGCATAATTGATTTAGTTAGTAATCACAATTTGGATAATTACTGGTATTCGGTAAAGTAAACAGACAGATTGATATTTTATGTTACTGAGCTACATAAATTGTTGAAATTTCTTTGTAAAGTACATTTGGGAGTTTGGGACTATAGGATAACTGATCTAACTAATTCACCCCCCCTCTTAGTTATTCTAACAATTGGTATAAGAGAATATTGGTTGCTTGGAGGAAAGTTTTAAGGACTTGAGTAGAAAGATCACAAGATGTATAAGAGGGAAGTTCCTAAGCTAAACAAAGATAACTTCACCACATGGAAAATCTAGAAGAGGCTTCACATATCTGGAATCAGAGAATCTGCTATACCTTTACTTGACAATGGCTACTTACAACTGAATTTTGGACCTTTGACTCTTGATCAGTTGAGAAATAGACATGAACATAATATTACTATGATAGAGATTGTTGTTGCTCTATCTGATGTTGAATTTGAGGATGTCAAGGATTGTACTATAGCGAAGCAAATGTGGGATAAACTTTCTCTAGTTTATGTTGGTGATGTGAATGTAATGAGAGTTAGAGCTGAAATATTGAGAGGCGGATTTGATGACATGAAGATGAAGGAAGGTGAGAACATCACACAATACTCAAACCGAAACAAAGAGGTAGTCAATGCTATCCGAGGAGGAGGTACTATTGATGAAGATACTATGGTAAGTAAGATACTAAGAACCTTGTTGCATATCTATGCAATCAGAATATCTGCTATTCATGAAATGAGGTCTGCACCTAATAGCACTCTTACTCTTGATAGTCTGATTGGAAATTTAACTACTTTTGAGCTGAATAATTATGACAATAGTGTTGTACCGAGTGTTGAGTCTTCTTTTATGTCATCTCTTAAGATTGGTAAATCTAGTAGTAAGCATAATATAAAGAATGAAAGTGACAGTGACAACGAAGATGAGCTTGAAGCACTTATGGCCTGGAGACTTCAAAAAGGTAAAGGAAGGTATAAGGGAAAGTTACCTTTAGCTTGTTTTAATTTTAAAGAGATTGGCCACATTGTTGTGAGATGTCCTAACAGGAAAGAGGAAGATAAAGACAATGACCAATCTGGTGATAGAAAGTTTGGCAAAAGGAATAATAGAGGAAACTGACACTACAACAGAGACAACTAAGATTACAAAGACAAAGGAAAGAAGGCATGTTACCTTGTTGGAGAAAATGAAGATGACACCGACACCGACACTGATAATGAAATTGAAGTGGTATTTGTTGCAATGAAAGATGATTTAGAAGAGGAGGAAAGCTATGTAGAAACAACCCTTATTTCTAAAGTAATTAAGAATGGTACTTAGATCATTGATAGTGGTTGTACACATCACATGACTGGTGATGAAGATAAGTTTGAACATCTTGAGCATTATAATGGAGGATCGGTGAAAATGGGAAATGATACACCTTGTCAAGTGAAAGGAAAAGGGACTATCTTATTGAATGATATAATTAGATGTGATAATGCATATTGGGTAAAAGGACTTAACTACAATTTGTTGAGTGTAGCACAACTGAATAACTCAGGTCACCAAGTTTCATTTGAAAGCAAGAAGGTAAAAACATATGATGAAAATGGAAATCTTGTCGATACTGGAGGATAATCAAAAGGTAATTTATTCTATCTTGACAATGCTGAAACTTCTTGTTTACTAGTGAAGAATGAAGATTTATGGTTATGGCATAAGAGGCTATGTCATGTAAAATTTGATAACATGATTAATATCAGTAGAAAGAGAAAAGTTAGAGGTTTACCGAGTCTAACCAAACCTGATCATGTTATGTGCCATCAATGTCAAAAAGGAAAGATGACCAAATCTAGTTTTAAAAGTAAAAACTATTCATCTAAAGGTATTTTGGAGTTGGTACACACCGACTTATGTGGTCCTATGAGAACTCAAATATACTATGGTGATAAATATTTTATTTTATTTGTTGATGACTACTCTAGGATGATGAAAGTCATGTTCTTAAAAGAAAAATATGAGGCATTCAAATTATTTAAATGGTATAAGGCTAAAGTTGAAAAAGAAATCAGGAAAGAATTGAAATGCTTAAGGTCTGATAGAGGAGGTGAGTTTATTTTTGATGAATTCACTAATGTCTGTAATGAGCATGGAATGAAAAGACTAGATTTTGCACCTAGGACACCGTAGCAGAATGGGATTGCTGAAAGAAGGAACATATCTATTCTTGATTGTGCTAGAACATTGATGATAGAGAAAAATGTTGCACAAATGTACTGGAGAGAGGTAGTTAGCACTACAGTATACACCCTAAACCTAGTTCAATTGAAGAAAGACATGAACAAGACACCTCATGAGTTATGGTTTGGATATACACCAAATGTAAGTTATTTCAGAATCTTTGGTAGTAGGTGTTATATTCTGAAAGATGATAGGAATGGTAAATTTGACTCTAAAGGTGATGAAGGAATATTTTTAGGATATTCTACTAAGAGTAAAGCTTATAAATGTTTGAACAAGGCTACTAATAAAATGATAGAAAGTGCTAATGCAAAAGTTGATGAGTTTTCTGAAAAGAATGATGAAGGAATCATGAAGGAACTGGAAGACTATGGTAGGTTTACTTATGTTGAAGATCCACGCTATCTACCGAAGCCACAGGTTGAGTCTACCAAGCATCAGGAAAATGCTACTGAGAGTCAACAAATGCAGACTGAGAACCAGGAAGAAGCTACCGAGCAGGAAAATGAACCTGAACCAAATGATGAGAAGAGAAGAGAACAAGTGCTAGCAATATTTGTTAGAAGACACCATCCGTAGAATCAAATCATTGGATATAAGAAACCTGGCATGATGACCCCAAGTAAGTTAAGACAAAACACATGCTTAGTTTGTGATTTTGAACCTAAGAATGTTAGGGATGCACTTGAAAATGAGGAAATTGAATAGATTGAGAAGAATAAGACATGGACATTAGTACCCAAACCGAAAGATAAAAATGTAATTGGTACTAAGTGGATTTTTAGAAACAAGTTAAATGAAAATGGTGAGGTCACTAGGAATAAGGCAAGACTTGTATGCAAGGGATATGCACAAGAAGAAGGTATAGATTATGGTGAAACCTTTGCACCTATTTCCAGACTTGAAGGAGTCTGTATACTACTTGCATATGCTGCACATAAGGGATTCAAAGTATATCAAATGGATGTGAAATCAGCTTTTCTAAATGGAATTCTTGAGGAGGAGGTTTACATAGAACAACCGAAAGGTTTTGTTGATCCAAATTAGAAGAACATAGTATGTAGACTGCACAAAGATTTGTATGGACTAAAGCAAGCACCGAGAGCATGGTATGAAAGTCTGCATGCTTATCTTATCAGTATTGGCTTTGTAAGGACTAGTGAAAATAATAATTTGTACATGAAAGGAGAATCTGATGATAATATTTTGATTGCTGAAATATTTGTTGATGATATAATCTTTGGTGGACGTGATCTGATTTGAAAATCTTTTGCTAATGAAATGAGAAAGGAATTTGAGATGTCAATGTTTGGAGAGATTAAATTATTTTTAGGTTTGCAGATTATACAACAGAATGATGGGATTTTTATCACTCAATCAAAATACATTAAAGAAGTGTTAAAAACTTTTGGCATGGAAGATTCAAAACCAGTAGGAACACCGATGGTAACTAGATGTAAGTTGACAAAGGATGATGAATCTATAGAAGTAAATCAAACACTGTACAGATCTATGATTGGAAAAATGATGTATGTGGTACATAGTAGGCCTAATTTAGCACATGTAGTTGGGAATGTGGCATGATTTTCTGCCAATCCTAACGATTCACATATGGTTGTTGTTAAAAGAATTTTGAGATACTTGAAAAGATAGAAGACTATGGTTTATGGTACATAATGGAAGGAATATTTGAACTCTGAGTTTATACATATGCAAATTGGGCTGGAAACATTGATGACCAGAAGAGCACAACTGGTGGAGCATTATTTTTAGGATAAAGGCTTGTGACTTTGATAAGAAAGAAATAAGCATGCATTTCTCAGTCTACTGCTGAAGCAAAGTATGTTGTTGTTGCTACAAATTGTTCAAATATTTCTTTAAACAAATGTTGGAAGGAATGAATGAGGTAATCACTAACTTGGTGATTATATATTGTGACAACACTAGTGCTATAATTATTTCCAAAAATCATGTGATACATTCAAAAATAAAGCATATATCTATTAATTATCACTACTTAAGGGAATAATTTCAAGAGAAGCAGATGAAACTAGAATTTGTAACATCTAAAGAACAACTTGCTGATATTTTTACCAAACCCTTACCGAAGGACACATTTGAATATTTGAGGACTAGACTAGGGGTATGTCCCCTATCTATCGGTCACTAAGGTGATCAGGAGGTTGCATCAACCTACACTTTATCAGAAGATCATTCATGTTGATGAACATAGCTCACACTTTAGTTTTTCTAAGGTTGTGAAAGATTGTAGAAGTTGGAACAAGGATTTGTTTATCAGTACATGAAGGTACTTGATCTAGACCAAACAACAGAGAATTACTTGGCTGTTGAAGAGTTGTTTATTTTCTTTGGTATTGTTGTCAAAGGGAGAGAGACTGAATATGAAAAAATTAGTTAGTGAGAACATATAAGGGAGAAAGAATATGAGAACTGTAAAAGATCAAATCCACAGGGAGAGTCTGCATGTAATGCTGTTTTGTTTTATAGTGATTAAACATATTAAATATCAAGCTAGGGAGAGCTTACCGAGCTATAGCATTTACTTACATAGTTTTAGAATACATGTTTGGTATGTGTATGGTATATTTTCATATTGCTTGTGTTGCCATCAATTCCAAAGGGAGAGATTGATGATCTACAACTGATTGAATATCTAGATGAATTGAAGGAACAGTGATTAGAGATCACCGAGCTACTAAAGTTATATGTAAGATTATTAAATCAGTCAATATGTTGTCATTGATGTCAACTAGTTTTGAGAGTACTTATCATGATAGTTACAAATATTCAAACATCTGTTGAAGGAAGAAAAGATGAAGAACTGAGATATCTACATAAGGAAAAGATGGATATGACAAATAAGGATAAGATAAACATTGGGTAACTTATTGATAAGTCTATGGCTTTATATTATTGACTTGAGCATGTTACATTAATCTATTATGAAGAAGAGATTTGAATTAAACAAGTCAATGTGGTCGATAATTGAAGATTTTTGTATACACCGAGCTAGTGTAGTGTATACCAAGTGAAAATAATAACCGTGTTAGTTATCACCAACGCATTTCAGTATTAACTGAGTATGGATGAAAATACTAAATGCTAAGAACAGCCAACTGAAATTGATGAGCTGGATATTGTTATGATTTTGAGGTTAAGGATTAAGTTAGTTATGAGATCCACGGCTGACATAATTCATAGATGATCTAATGGAACAGATTGAAATGTGTTAAAGACACATCTATCAAGGAAGGTTTAAGCGGCAAAATGGATGAAGGAGATTATGAGGCAAAATCTGATGGCTGATATGAAAACAGATTACTTGTCTATTTAAGAGATATGAGTTTCATTATTGATACATGCCAGACAAAAGGAGACTGTAGAGATTTTGCATGAAGATTATATTCATGCATTCCTAATCAAACTGGTTACAGAAAGAACCAAGTTGCATACATTACCGAGCATCAGAGAACTATTTAACGCGTGAAGTAAGTTAAGAAATATTAAGGAAGTGAATTGATTAATGATCAAAGGATTTTATGAGCATAGCATAGATCTGAATATTTGCAATTGAGTTGTATTTGAATCAGATCAGTACTGTATCAATTTAACCATTGATTCATAAAATCTCTTAACCGAGTGGACTTAACAGTCTTATTGTACTATCCTATGACATTAGTTGAATGTAAAGTGTTATCTTGTTGACCCCAAAGTGAATGCTAGTCAAAAGTTAACTGTTAGTGATAAATCCTCTAACCAAGTCACACATAATAGTGTGCATTGTAACCTTTAACAAGGTTGGCTCTTTACCGATCTCACTTCAGAAGAGTGAATTATTTTGGGTTACCGATCCTAGGTGATTTTTCCCTCAGTAGGGTTTCCACGTTAAATCATTGTGCTATGTGTTTTTTTTATGATTTTTTTGTTATCATACTTTACATACTACATAATTGATTTAGTCGGTAATCACATTTGGATAATTACTGGTATTCGGTAAAGTGAATAAACAGATTGATATTTTATGTTACCGAGTTACATAAATTATTGAAATTGTTTTGTAAGGTACATCTAGGAGTTTGGGACTGTAGGATAACTGATCTAACTAATTCACCCCCCCTCTTAGTTATTCTAACAATTAATTAGTTGTGTGGTTTTGGTTCTTGAGTGATATCCACTCTCTCCCTTGTATAAACATGTTTCTTCTTCTCTTTGAATTGATAATATTTTTTTAACCATTTTTCATCATATGGTATTAGGTCAAGGTTGTGATGGCATGCAAAAATAATGTTGATAGGGAGGAAAAATAATTGTATGTGAGTCACATGAAGGGAAAGATATAGAGGCTATATCTAGTGATAACCATACGAAGATGTAACATTTCATTTCAAGTAGTAATGGAGATTCTCACATAACTAGAAAGAATTACAGTGCCACAAGTAGAAACTAATAGCATGAAAGTTCTATTGAAGTAAGACAACTTTACCATAATATTGGAAAAAAATGATACTAGAAGGGAATGATGGTGGCATACATTTTCTAGGTATTGTAGATTTTTGCTATGCATTATAAGAATAGGTAATATATTCAATTGATTTCTTTTTGGATGAAAATGAAGTGGTAAGTTTGATTAATATTTCCAAATTATTATATTTTTATCCATATGGCATGGACATATGAAGGAGAAAGTAGTTTCAATGGAATTTGTGCCTAAAATATATTTTTCACTTATATTCCTAAACTACATAGTTTGATGTGTCAAAATGTAAAGGTTAATAAGTTTTATTGGTTGAAACATCTACATAAATTAAATTATTTTTACCTTGTAATGAAAATTAAATATGGGTCGATGCAAGAGTGGGATACTAGGTAGTTGCAGGTTCTATTGGTTCATCGGTTGAAAACTTTCATATTTCTACATTGGATGTAAAATATAAATTATTATAAATAAATTAAACTATTTACCTATAAAAATAAATAAATAAATGTAAAAAATTATAATTTTAAATCATCTTCATATTTAAAATGTAAGCACTCTAAATTATACATTTAATTTTAATAATATTTATTTTCAAACAAAAATAGATTACATAAATCTCTTTTAAAGCCTTGTATTGAATTCTGATTTCTCTATCTTGAAAAAATTAAAATCCAAATAATATTTTTTAAAATCTAATTATTTAACAAGTATAGAATATAATAAATGATATAATAATGTCATGATGTAGATTCAGGTGCAAGCGGATAAAGTGGCCTTAGAGGTTTCTCATTTGCAGGAGTTGCTTTCGCATTGGGGCAATGCCTCATGTACTATGGCTTGAGTGCCTCTAGATTCTCTCTCATCTGACCGTATACCACCCAGGGGCTGACATCATAGCCAGAGTTCCTCTGCTAGACACTCCAAGACTCCATGTCAATGGATTCATCACTCCGCCTCTCCTCCTCCTCAGAGGGATGTGGGTTCTGGCTGGCCTCATGTGCTTACTTCCACTACTGCTGCTATTGCTCGGCCCTCGGCCTCTATCCCTGCCAATCAAGACAAGCTCCCTCACCTAGCGCTTGTTATCTCATCCACGCAAGAGGAAGGAGAGTTGGAAAAAGAAGATCCAGAAGATGGCTGGGTCATTCCTAAGCAAGCTCCTGGGCCCAATGTTTGGGGCAATCCTGACGACAAAGATCCTCCTCCCTCTTCTGCTACTACTCTTGCAGCCTAAGGGTTTCTCTTTTTATATTTTTTTTGATGAATAGTTGTATGATTCCGGCCTAAGTGTCAAGTGACTTGTGGGGTGATTTTTTCCCCCAACCCCTTTTTTGTGAATACTGTACTTTTATATTATTAATAGAAAAGGCCTCTATTCATCAAAAAAAATAAATGATATAATAGAAAATTTTCAAATAAATTTATAAAACTATATTACCAAGCAATATATCAAGTAGTTCTTGCAAATTGGTATTCCAAGTTGAAACTTAGTCTAATGAATGTATATTTGAATAAAACTAAATAGGATTCTACATAGAGAGGATCTATAAATTACTAATTATTTTTTGTGCAAATATGCACCTTCTTCCAAGCTTCCCCTAGTTATCAAAAGTACCCTTTTGGGAAGCATGATGTTTGTCCTCTCTACACTTTCAAACTGTGTCCAATGCACACTCATCTCTAAAAATTTGTAAAGTTCCTCTTACAATCCCACATTTACCATTTATCCATTCATTAGAAAAAACTCCAGATGGATCAAAAAAAAATTCACCTCCAAGAACTTTTCCAAATAATTTGTCTTCTTAGCTAGTCCTTGATTTACCCCAATGTAACACACCACCATGCTTATCAATTATCATTCATTATATCTCTTCATTCAACTTGGGTGAACTGGCATCCCTTGACCTACAATTCATCATGTCCAATGTTACTAGATCATCCTTAGGTCTCAAATATGCCAAGGATTTCTTAATAGAATGTATCAATATTTCAAGCATTTCACATAGTTCTGTAGGATTCAAATCACTCCTCCTCTTTACATTCTCAATTACTTCTAGCAAATGAGACACAACACTCTTACTTCCACACTAAAGTATAAGCTAGTATCTATTAATCAATCCCAAGAACAAAAAGTGTAATTTTTATCTAAAATTGTTTTGGGAGTGAAAAATATTGAGTAGATTCTTGCTTGGCATCCACTAGATGTTTGCATGTGGTGATTGAATCCTATTACTAGGTACCTTGTAAAATATTTTCCATCATTTAAAAATTGTTACCATTAATTGCAAGATTAAGTGTTTGAGTTTGATTCTACATGATAGAATCAAATTATTAGATGAATGCACACAAAAGAACCTTAAGAAAAAATATTTATGATGAGAACATAGAATATTAAATTGAGAAAAATTCAAAGTAAAAAAAATTATAAAAATAAAAAGTTAACCCGTGTAGTGATATGGAATGAGAAGAAACAATCCTTATTTTAAATGAAGTGCTTGGTTTCTATTTGTATAAGATAAGCATATTTTTCATTACTAGTTATTTGGTAAACATCAAAGACATTCTAAGATGGGCATATTAGTTTTTTGAGTGAATGAACATTGTACTCACAATCAACCATTTTTCTCTTGATGTCAATTATTATTCTAGTGCTTCCCATTATAGAGTTGAAGCCATCTCCTAGAACATTCACTGGAAGTTGATTGATGGGAATATAAACTACTTTCCCATGTGATTAAATCCTATTTATGTCTATAGATTCATGAGCTCTCAAAAAAATCTTAGCTTGATTCTCCAGCTTACTATCATCCTTAGTGATGCTCAAATTAAAGAGCTTAAATATTGGATTCAAAAAAAAAATCAATTTTAAAATCACTCTAAGAGAGCCTAGATACAATATCATAGCATTCAATGAACTTCATCTCCTTCTATCAAGTTCATCAACTTTTCATAGCCTTTAGAGGGAGAAGCGGGGATAACTAATCTCATTGCAACCACTATCCTCAAAGTCACCTAAATATACCTAATTTTTCTTCTCATCAATTCTCTTCTTTAATAAACTTAATCAGTTCATGGCCCCATTTAAAACCTCCTTGAAGACCTAGTGTACTATTAGTTACTTGGGTAAGTGCACCAAGATGGTGTTTAAAAAAGTGGTCACCCACTCAAAAAATAAAAAAACACTCCTAGCATGATCGACTTACTTTAAATTCAAATAACAAAATCAGGGTTAGGTTTGGTAAATGAATAAGCCAAGGAAAAGGCTAGTTAATAGCCTTGGATAAAAAGGTTGAGGCATGGGAGCTTCATTCCCCTCCATTTCTCTCCTTTTTTATTTTTTTATTCTTTGAAACAGGTTTGTCAACTTCTTCTTCATCAACTTTACACATAATCAAGTGGGTATTTGTGAAATTACCACCATAATTTCACACATATTCTAGTATTTCTAACCATTTTTTTTTTCTATTTTTAGACAACATTAGCATAGTAAAGTTTAAAATTTTCTTTACCAGTCTCTCCAAAGTTCTCACAGACATGTGTGTCATTCTCTTAATAATTTTTTATATGCTTGACCAAATAGAAAATAAATTAAATATTATTGTTCTACACTAGATTCTATATACTTTTTTTATAAAAAAAAAAAATCATTTATAATTATTTTGATGTAAGTTATGTCTAGCGCATGAACAGACACCTAATTTATAGAATGAACCCACTTCAAAAAATTATAAAAAATAAAATACTTGACAGAAAATTACAAAAAAATACATAACTTCTAGGTCTCACTCTTATCTATCTTTTTGCCAAAGGTTTTTTCAAAATACTAAATCTAATTATATATTTTTTGATGCACATAATAGACAGTATGTTATATTTTTTATCCAGAAATTAGAAAAAAAATTTGTGCACAATGGATTTGGCCCTCTTAATATTATACATTTTTTAAAAATATTTAGTAGTTTAGAAACTAGATTAAGAGTAATATAGTTCTTGTTCTTAGCACATCTTCTAATTTTGAGTGCATACCTATAAAATTTCTCTTCCAACTTCAGGTTTACCTAATTTCAAAACAAAAAAGAGCCACTTAAACCCCCCTTTTAGCACACCATCTTGCTGCACTTACCCACTTCCCAATATTTTTTATTGTTCCTATTATTGTTTCTCATTGAATGTGAATCTCACAAATAATAATTGGCATTCCCTTAGTATAGTCCTTTGAAACCTTCAAATTTTATCCCAAAAATATATATACACTTGCATAGAATATCTATTGATACATAGTTATAGCTCCACCACCCTTGTAATGTAGTGCCCATGTGTGGTATCTTTCATGTAACCATCCTACTAAAGCTAAATGATTCGGTCCATATCTATATTCATTTCCACAAAACATGATGTAACGCCTAAATGATTTTTGTCTCTTTCCACCATGTTTTTTATTAAGGTTCAAACAAGTTTTGAAGGCACCTCAAAACCCTTTACATATATATTTTTATGGGACTGGAACCCATACACAAATGGCTACAAATAAAAAATCATCCTTCAACAACAGCCCTACCAATAGAAAAATATTGATAGCCTAAAATATAACTACAATAATATGCTCTAGCTACACCGACAAGAAGTTGAAGCCCCACAAAAAATTAAATTGGGTTCTAAAAGGATGGAACTCAACCTTTGAAGGGTTTCTACAAGATCTCATAACCTAAAACATGGTTTTTTACATGGATCTCATAACCAATAACAAAAGGGGTCTAGAAAGGCACCCCAAACCATCAACATGAAATAGTTTCTCCTGAAAAAACCTTCACCTACATAGATGTACTCCACATTAATAGAGATAATTCCATCTCAAGAGGAAAGACAAGATAAGGACAATCCAAGAGTGGACACAACTTCTTAACCACACAAAACTTCACCTTCATAGGAGTTCCCTCCACCTTAATAGGAAACATATCCAAGACAAAAGCTACAATCAGAGCCAAAGGAACCTAACACATTGAGAAAAGAAGGGAGGGTACAAGAGAATCAATGCTCAACCACTTAAAAAACCCACACCCAACCTCCACCACCACTACAAACAAGAACCAAACATAACCTACACCAAAAGAAACCAACAGGGAAAATTTGTTAGCATAAATGTTAATGAATGTTGTTAGTAGGGAAGATTGGATGTTGATTAGAGATTATTGAGTTCTTATATGTTACATTCATGACTAGGTTTTTCATTGATGTCAACATATATGCTTTTTGGATAGATTTAACACAGATAGAGGCACATATTTTTTTGGCAAGGTTTTATACTGATGAATTGAGTTTTACAAAGATTTATTAGAATTCAGGAATGTGTTCTGATGATGTGGTTGCAAGCGCAAAAAAAGTTATGAAGATATGTGAAGTTTACTAAAGACTATTCATGGTGAGAGTTTCCAAGAAGTGGTGACAGTTATTCAAGATTTATTATTTCAGCGAGGTTGAAGCTATTTCAGCGAGGTTGATATGTTGTTAAAGACATGTTCAAGATGCTTGAATAAACACGGTAGAATCTACTTTTCATTCTGTGAAGACTTGTGGATGATGTGCAACGTGTTAATTCTTTGAGATTGGAATACAGATTAATATTATATGGAAGTGTTTATATGTATTCAAATGTGTATTGTAAATTCTTATTGATGTCCTATATTATTAATTGTAAATTGAGAAAACCTTTGCCCGACTCAAATAATTGTTAGGACTTGGTATAAAGGAAAGGAAGTTTATTTGATAAAGATATATCATGTGGTCATGAGATTTTGTGTGAGCTTTGAATGTGAAATCTTTATGATTAGAGTAGAAGATGATGTTCAGTCTCTTGAAGCAATTTGGACAGTGGGTTTAGTTGTATTTTTTGTGGTTCTCATTAACTCCTCATAGGGTTGGGATCTTTTAGCAGGAATCCAAAGTTTCCTAACAAGGACTCATATGTACCGATTTCATTGTAACAGACTTCTAACAAGGTCTATCCTTTCACAAGGAACTTTTATATTAGTACATCATCATGTGGGAATCATTCCCACCAGGGTTTTCCCTCTGATCAAGGGTTTCCCTAGTTAACAAATCTAGTATTATTGTGTATATTTATTATCTTGTGGTTATTGTTGTTATTGATCAAAAGCTTAAGATTTGATAAAGTTGAATTTAAGTTAATTAAGATCACAACTTATTCACCCCTCCCCCTCTCATTTGTGTTGGTGGACTTTGCTTTCTAACAATTGGTATTAGAGCATCAGGTCCTTGAAGGAAAATTTTAAATCAAGAGTATATTTCGACAAATGGAAGGAAAGAATGAAGACACATTTTCTATGCATGGGAATTAACTATTGGTTGGCTATCAAGATGAAGAAGAAAAACTTGATTCAAGTACAGATGAAGAAAAGAACCAATACATGTACAATATGCTTGCTAGAGAGGCTATTTTATCACCTCGTCTAGATACGGAATATACTGAGGTAAAAGATCTAAGACTTGCTATTGAGATTTGGACTAAATTAGAAAATCTTCTTGAAGGAGATGAAACTTTGAAGAAAGATAAATTGCATAATTATATTAGTATGTTTGAAAGTGCTAAGATGCAAGAAGATGAAACTATAAGAGGTTACTTTAGCAAGATTACTGAGATTGCTGCAAGAA
Source organism: Chamaecyparis obtusa (assembly GCA_027943335.1). Taxonomy (NCBI): domain Eukaryota; kingdom Viridiplantae; phylum Streptophyta; class Pinopsida; order Cupressales; family Cupressaceae; genus Chamaecyparis; species Chamaecyparis obtusa. The sequence continues at coordinate 57,540 of BSBK01006336.1, read as the reverse complement.
TTAAGAGTTGTGGTGGAAGGAAATCAGATAATGAAGTCATATGGAAGATAGTGAAATTTCTACCACCAGCCTTTGAATACAAAGCACAGATCATTGAAGAAATGATAACACCTAACTTTACAAAAGAATTTCTACTTGGAAAGTTGAAGGCACATGAACAATGGATGAAATAGAAGGAAGGATCACCTAGAGTACAAATAGCTTTTAGCGTACAAAAGGACAAACCTATGTTGACAAGAAGTGCTAGTACTAGTGGAGATTATGCTAGAGATAGGGAAACTAAGCAAGAAGAAGAAAGGAAGTTTGATGATGCAATGGCACTAATTACAAGAAGAGAACCTAAATGTAAGAAATATTTTATGTGTTGGACATGCAAAGAATTTGGTCATTTTTCATCTAAATGTTCTAAGATAGAAAAGAAGATCAGATATAGAAAACCTTATAAACCTAAGACTAAAAATTATTGTTATGTTGATGAAGAAGGAGAAATTTCATTTAAAGATGTAAACTTTTTAGAAAGTGATGATGAAAATGAAGATGAAATAGGATTTGTTAGCAGGCACTATTAAAGATGAAAATTCTGATGAAGAAGAAGTAAGAGAAGAAAAAGCTTTAGTTTCACATGTAGAACAAAAAAAGTCTAATTGGATTATTTATAGTGGATGTTCTCATCATATGAATGGAGATGTGGATAAATATGTTGAACCAAATACTGCAGATGAAGCATGTGAAGATGAACATTAGATGAAAGCAATGAAAGAATAACTTAAACAGATTGAAAAGAACAAGACTTGGGAATTGGTCCCTAGATCTAAAGACAAGAATGTTATTGGCACAAAATGGGTTTTCAGAAACAAGATGAATGAGCAAGGTGAAGTGGTAAGAAACAAAGCAATATCAGTATATAAAGGATACTCATAGGAAGAAGGTATTGATTTTGAAGAAACCTTTGCACCTGTGGCTATACTTGAGGCAGTGAAAATATTTTTGGCATATGCTTGTAGTAAAAATTTCAAAGTATATCAGATGGATGTAAAATCAGCTTTTCTTAATGGAAACGTTGAAGAGGAAGTCTACATTGAACAACCTGATGGTTTTTCTATAACAGGAGATAAGGATATAGTTTGTAAATTGAAGAAGGCATTGTATGGATTGAAGCAGGCTCCTAGAGCTTGGTATGCAAGGTTAGACAAACACTTGATCAGTTTGGGATTCACGAAAGGTAATGAAAACAATGATATGTACTTAAGGAAAAATGATGATGGATTATTAATTGTTGAAGTATTTGTTGATGATATTATCTTTGGAAGCAATGATGAAGCGAGTAAGAAATTTTCATGTGAAATGAAAGATGAATTTGAAATGAGCTTGATTGGTGAGATGAAATACATTTTGGGATTACAAGTTACAAAAAATAAGGATGGCATTTTTATATCACAAACAAAATATCTTAAGGACCTATTGACAAAATTTGGAATGGATAATTGTAAACCAGTTGGAACCCCTATGGTAACTGGATTTAAATTGTCAAGAAAGGTTGAATCACCGAATGTAGAACAAACAAGATATAGACCTATGATTGGAGGAATACAGTACTTAACTCACACAAGACCTGTTATAACTAATGCAGTAAGGATTGTAGCTAGATTTCAAGAACCTAAAGAGACACATGTTGTAGTAGTGAAAAGGATTTTCAGATACTTGAAGGGTACATCAGAATATGGGCTATGGTATGACAGATCACATGATTTTACATTATGTGCATACACTAATGCAGATTTGGGAGGAAATGTTGATGACAAAAAGAGTACAAGTGGTGGAGAATTCTTCTTAGGAGGAAGATTGGTCTCCTGGTTGAGCAATAAATAGAATTGTATATCACAAAGTACAATAGAAGTAGAATATGTTGTTGTAGAAAATAATTATAATCAAATCACTTGGATGAAGTAGATGTTGATGGATATTGGAATTGAATTCACTGAGCCTATTATCATATATTGTGATAATACAAGTACAGTTAGCATGTCAAAGAATCCAGTATTACATTCAAAGACCAAACATATTGCATAAAGTATCATTTTGTGAGAGAGAAGGTTGCAGAAAAAGAAATCAGATTGGAGTATATTAGTACAATAGAGCAGATAGCAGATATATTCACAAAACCTTTGGCTAAGGATACTTTGACTATCTGAGAGGTATGCTTGGGGTTATTCCCCAACCCTCTGTAGAGTAATGGATGCAGGAATGCATTAGTCCAACATGATCAAAGCACTAAAATTATCTGGACTAGATGCTTGATGCTTCTCCTATGGGGGAGTATATTTACCTAAGCTGAGTCATTAAGGACTCTTAGAAGTGAGTTTTCTATAGTATCTCTTGATACTTAGGCACTTTTGCAGATTGTATTGAAGATGATTGAACTTTGAGAGTTTATGGGTAAAAGCACAATCAGGTGTCACCTTTTAGGCTAACTTATCAACACAACTAAATTTTAGTATTTCTAACTAAAAATTAATTTTGGTCAAACATATGGTCTAGTTAGATTCATTCTAGCTAAGTTAGATAAGTGCTTTAACTTTTCCAATTGGAAATATCTATTAAATGCATGTTTTATACCACTTTGGGTCCAATTACCATAAAAATAAAATTATTTTAGAAAAGTGGCATTTCAATAACTCCTAATTTTTTTAATGACATTTTTAAAAAAATTAAAAAATACCCTTTTGTAGAGATAAGAGTCAAGAATATCCTCATATAGATTTTATAGTGTTTTAATTAGACATAGTTTATTGTAATTAAAAAATATTGCAAGTAGGTATTTTAATAGTCAAGGAGATGTTGATTCAGAGAAAGAAAAAAATAGTAAATCATATTAAATAAATTTGAAAAACATATGGTGCACTAGAGGAGAGAGTCCTCTTCAAGAATATATATTTCTTTTTTTGATTGGGATAGATTTGTTATGAAAAATATGTTGCAAGATGAAAACTGTCAATTTCAGTGAGTTGGAATTTGAATTGTTTTTTATTAGGTAAAACATGTTTTGAATGGGCCCCAAAACCATATACAGTCAGTTTTTGGAGGGAACCATAACACTGTACAAAAGATGGGAAATTTTAGCACCGACCAAAGAGAGACAGCTGGGGAATGAAGAGATTGGCTTTAAAAAACCCCCCAGCATAGATTGCCAGCAGAACTACATGCAGTCCCAGACCAGAAAAACAACAGCAGCAACAAAAAGAAAAGACAAAGAAGCTCTAGCTTCTCCAGACCTAAAGCCTTAGCTTTACATCAAACTAGGGTTTTTTGGTTCCCTAAACCAAAAGTATGGGTTTTATCATGGCTCCCATAACCAGAATATCTTACTAGGTCCATGCCCATAGCCATAGGGTCGTATCTAAGACCCATATCCCTTAGGTCCTCTGAGAGAGAATGACCTTTGCTTAATCGGATCTTGCAAGTAGTCATGTAGTTATAAGGGAGAGAAGGCCTTTTTCTCCCATGAGGGCTCTTCATCCAACCAACACCAACCACCTCCATAGGATGTGTGACATCCACCTCTAAAGGATTCGAGGGTGAAGGGAGCAGGAGCAGCCACATAATCCACCACTAAATAGCCACCTGAAAAGACCCCACCTTAATAGGGGTATACTCCACCTCAATAGGAGTGTTGCACAAAAGAATCCAGCCTAGAAAAATGTCCCCTAACAAGGGCAAGATCAGGCCTTTCTCCTAGAAATAATGAACTTTTAGAACCAGGGGAGAAACATATAGGAGGGTCACATACCCAACAAGAGAGAAGTTGGTGCTCCCTACCCAAGCAAAAAGCAACCCAATAGTGACATCCTCAAAAGAAGGATCCTTAGAGCACAGATGTCCTTCAAGCATCATAAAACAATTTGTGAGACTGCTGCTAAATGAAATCCCATCTCTCATGAAGTTGTGCCCTACTCTAGAAGGTAGGCTTGGCAAAAAATCTTTCTCCCGGAAAAAATCAGGTTCAAGAAATAGGGGAAAGGATGAGTCTAGGGTCACAGACTCATTAAAGAAAGGATCTAATCCATACCTAGTTGAATCCAACCCTTCAGATTTGTCCTTAGCATGCCATTATAACTCAATCAGCCATGGGCTCTTAGCAGCTCTGCCAAGAAGGGAGTGACTTTCCTTCATAAATTTGCATATTTCCCTAGAGGCCAGACCACACAAGAGAATAGCCATAGCAAAAGCTAAGGTAGCCAGGTAGCAAGTCCTAGAAACCCTAACCAACTCCCTCATGATCTCTATAGAGGCATACACAAAAGATAGGGGACTCCTAGCACAGCCCCAGCCAAAGGAAATGCAGGCCCACACTTTAGGAATGCAGATGTACTCCTCTGTAGCACCATCACTTGGCAAAACCTTGGAATTTGAATTATTATAAAAGAGAAAATATACCTATATACATAAAAAATCCTAAGAGTGGAATGAATATGAATATGAGAGTGAGCACAGGAAGATGAGGAAGAAATATGTTGATAGGAGAGATTACTAATCTATAATGACATGATGGAACTAGATGGTTTTTTATCTATGTTGTCATCAATGTCAAAGGGGAAGATTGTTAGCATGAATGTTAATGAATGTTGTTAGCAGGGTAGATTGGATGTTGATTAGAGATGATTGAGTTCTTAAATGTTACATTCATGACAAGGTTTGTCATTGATGTCAACATATATGATTTTTGGATAGAGTTAACAGATTTACAGGCACAGATTTGTTTGGTGAGGTTTTATGTTGATGAATTGATTTTTGCAAAGATTTATTAGAATTCATGAATGTGTTCTAATGATGTGGTTGCAAGCGCAAAAAAAATTATGCAGATATGTTCAATTTATGAGAAGTTTACTGAAGATTGTTCATAGTGAGAGTTTCCAAGAAATCGTGACAATTATTCGATATTTATTATTTCGACAAGGTTGAAGCTAGTTCAGTGAGGTTGATATATTGTTGAAGACATGTTCAAGATGCTTGAATAAACACAATAGAATCTACTTTGCATTCCGTGAAGACTTGTGGATGATGTGAAGCATGTTACTTCTTTGAGAACCAACTACATATTAATATTTCTATGGAAGTGTTTAGATGTATTGAAATGTGTATTATAAATTCTTATTAATGTCCTATATTTTATTTTTTAATCGGTAATTCATTTCTCTTTTGACTGGAGCTATGAACCAGTGGGGTCACAATGGGGGACCTCATCCCTATAGTGGAATCACAACACTATTGATCACCAATACTAAAGTTGATATTTGATGTGGTATTTTTTCATCCATCAAGCCAACACCTTTGAATGGATCACCATGTTTCCATCAGCCACCACCAATCACACCCTCATATACTCCCTCTAATACTCCCATGTGGGCTTGTGATCCACCCAAATATCACCCCGTACATCGTGACATCTACTTCATACTTTGTCTACCCTCCACCCCCTTATCCTCCATGTGTCACCTCCTTCCTCCATTCCTCCTCGCCACCTCACTACAAACTCCACCCCCACACACTGCTCCAACTATCATCTTCCACATTGCCCTGCCACCTCAGCTCCCACTCCTTCACACCCTTACCTGATCACATCCATACCCTCCTCGCCATGTCTTCTTTGCATACAACTGTTATGCCATCACCCTTCAAATTCATGTCTTCTCTTTGCATGCAAGCTCTCGTGCACCACTTTATACCCATGATCCAGCTTTTTCTCCACGTTACCAACTATCTCCATCTTCTCCATTCTACCAGCACCAACTCAGCGTGTAGTCCTATCTCTGGTCAAATTCTGCAGAAGATCCAAACTATTCCCTATGTATGTGTGAGATCATCTTGTGATTTGAACCGTGAACACCCCTATCAGCAAGGGCTCACAACGATTGTTGCGCTAAGAGATCATTCTCAAAAGAAATGTTGATGTCCTATATTATTAGTTGTAAATTGAGAAAGCCTTTGGCTGACTCAATAATCATTAGGACTTGGTATAAAGGAAAGGAAGTTTATTTGATAAAGATATATCATGCAGTCATCAGATGTTGTGCGAGCTTTGAATGCGAAATCTTTATGATCAGAGAAGAAGATGATGTTTAGTGTCTTGAAGCAATTTGGATATTAGGTTTATTTTTCTTCCTTATGGTTCTCATCAACTCCTCACAGGGTTGGGATCTTTTAGCAGGGATCCAAAGTCTCCTAACAGGGACTCATATGTACTAATTGCATTATAATAGTCTTCTAACAAGGTATATCCTTTCACAAGGAACTTTTATATTAGTACATCATCTTGTGGACATCATTCTTGGACTGGGGTTTTCCCTCTCATCAAGGGTTTCCCTAACTTTAACAAATATAGTGTTATTGTGTATGTTTATTATCTTGTGGTTATTATTTTTATTGATTACAACCTTAATATTTGATAAAGTTGAATTTAAGTTAATTAAGATCACAATTGATTCACCCCCCTCCCCCTCCTCTCAAATGTTTTGGTGGACTTTTTTTTCTAACAAAAGCACCTCTAGCATAGAGAGGGGAAGGGGAATGTGATGAGCACAATAATGCATGACCTCACAAAATAATCACATCCTTCCAAATCTAGGAATGTTGTAACCAAGAGCCAAAAAGTTACACAAAAGCACCATAATAGTGTAGAGGAATCTCAAAACAAAAAGAAGCAGAAGAAGGGAATAAGCACCATAATGCACATCCTCTTAATATGTCAATATTCAAAAACCACCAACAATGGTGCCACTAGGAACCACCACAATCCTACTCTAAGACAATAATGCATCAAGGTAAAGGATACCCAACATAGAGAGAGAAGAACAAAAGGGTCAAAGATCATCTAGGCTCATCCTCCTAAGAAACTCAACCCCAACCTTGACTTTAGTAGCTCTACAACTAGACACACAAAAACCCAAAGAAAGTTGGGCCTCTTAGAAACTACAAAAAGGAAATCCCTAAAGTCAACACCAAAGAAGCCTCAACACCATCATCAAAAGAACCCAAAGCACTTCTTCTCCAAAAGCCAAAACCACAACATGGCATAGGGCCAACATGGAAACTAGAGACCCAAAGGCTTCAAAAATAGTCAAGTTTCCTCTCTACAAGTGACCAAAAAATAATCACAACCCTTACCACAAGGAGGCACAAGTAAAAGAAGAATGGCACCACCCAAAAGAGGGAAACCCAAATAAGATCGCTAATAAAGGCAAAAAAAAAAAAGAAGAATGATGGTGCACAATAAGGGCACATAAAAATCGTTCGTCCAAACAAGGTAGACCACTCAAAAGGGAAAAATAGAGCATCATCCCTTCAAATAAATAGCCCCATAAAATAGGAACATACTATACTCTTCCTTACAAATGATAGGGGCGGGGCCATAAACAATATTAAAAAAAAAAAGAAAAGCCCAAAGCAATACAGGGAAAAAAAGGTGCCCCCACCAAAAAAAAAGCCTCCAAAGAACCTCAGTAAAATCTCATGCTCTATGAAACACACTTACAAATCAGCCAAACTAGAAAACACAAAAATTTTCCAAGGACAACTCTCCAAATAGGGATGAAGAATCCCTATGTCTAAAAACCACCACACCACTAGAAAAGCCTTGGAAAAACCACGCATAGAGTTCCAACAAAAAAGAGGGCATCACCCCAACATTCCCAAAAAGTCCCTTGCAACCCACCTCACAACCCCATTTGTATTCATGTTGTCTTCATCCTCCTCTCCCATCTCAAATAAATCAGAAACCCTTACTAGCCCTATTATGCTCATGTCTCTCCCCTCCATTCAAATATATCTCATTTCACCATTTTTATTACATTGTCCAACATGAAATATAACTAGATTGGTTCTCAGGTAGGGTTTATTTCTATAATTGCTTCATCAATCATATTCATTCTAAATAGGTCACATAGCTCATACCAAAGAGTATTTTGTACATAATGATTATTTCCCATATAATTAATGTTATATTGACCCATAAGAACTAATTTCTTAATCATAAAAGGTTTAATGTTGATTCTCCCCACTCATCAATGATGTTCTTTTTTTTTACTTCATGTATGAGAATGAACTTCCAATTGAGAGGTAATTCTTTGGGTTTAAAATATGCCAACTTGGCAAGCTTCATAGTCTATCGAATTTCCTGATGAATCTTTAGTCACAACTAGAATAATAAACAAGACTAAAGTTTATGTAGACCACAAACATGAGCTTTCAATTATTCCACTTACCACACTATGACTCCCAGCATGCATACTACCTTCAATATCTTGGCAAGGACTCAAGAAAGTAATTATTTTGAATGTAAATCAAAATGTTCATCACCGTTAGAACTATTTTTATGAATCATAATACAAGCTTTTACTGAATAAAAAGCTAGATTGTCCCTTCCAATAATTTTTCTTTGCGCTTCAACTATAGGGAATGTGTGGACACCACCTCCCTCTCATCATCCACCAATCATGTGGAGTACTCTCCAATTTTAGATGTACTGCTTGGTGAAGGCACAGAGGACAGTGAATAGACAGGGGTTGGAGATAAAACAAAGCTGGGTGAGAATGGATCGTAAATATGCAATTTGACTGTCATTATATTTGTCTTTTGATCAAATTTTAAGATTTATAATCTACTCATAAATATATGCTACCGTATTAATGCAGGCTGATGATTACAAGTCCACAGGTTGCAGAAATGTGTAGTGTCCTGGATTTGTGGTGTCCAATGGTGCACAAAACTATCTAGGCCAACCCACAAAACAAGTATCTGAGTATGGCAAAGATCGGATTGAAAAACTTATAAGCATAAAAATAGTAAGTGACACCTTCAATGAAGTAAAACTTGTATGTTTTTAACGGATACGCAACAAGGAGTGCACTCGCCCACTTCTCCTACTGTAATGGTTGAGAATCGGTCTAACACTTATCTAAGGTCTATTTGGTGCATGGAATTAACTTATCCAGAATAGGCCTATTCTAGAATAAGGACCTATTCTCGGATTAATTAATCCTCAAAATGAAAGCTGGAATAATCTATTATGTGTTTGGATCCCATAATGTGAAATTGGAATAAGAATTATTTTTCATTTTTTTAATTTTTAATTTTTGAACTTATCATTTTTGTTGCTGGGTTTTTAATCAAAATATATATGTATTTTTAAATTAAAATAAGTATTATTAACTTTAAAAAATAAGATTGTAAAAAAAATTATTAAAAAAAAATTATTTTAAAAAAATTTATAAAAAATTTAAATTATTAAAAAAAATCATAAAAAAATAAGATTATAATCCCTTAACCATTCACGCATGGACCCAAAAAACTTATACATTTTGATGTAATTTCGAATCCATGAAAAGCTTATTCCTGGAATAAAATGAATTCCACCTTTTTCGGAATTAATTAATGCAAGCATTCGGCCGAAAATGGGAATTAGTTTTCTAATTCGAGAATTCAAAAAATGGCCACAAACAGCGAATTAGTTTATTCTTACATTCAATAATGCCTATTCCAAGTAAATTCCAGGAGCCAAATGGGCCCTAAAGGAAAGATTCTATGTTGTTATTTTGTTTTCTTACAAACTTATGTGAAAGCAGGAGATTATGCACATGAAAGTAGTGAAGAACAACATTATTCAACTATAAATATATTATTATTATGTAGAATCAAATTTTGTCATGTATGTTTTTTATTTTTAATATTTAATATATAAATTATTTTATCTTAATAGAGGAATAGTGTATGGATATCCATCAAAGCATAGAAAATAGAGTTTTGTGGGTTGTTTTAACAGATAAAATATAATATAATTCAAAGTTATATAAGTTTTATTATAATATAGAATATATAGTAAATAAAATTTAATTAAAAATATAGAATTAACTATAAGATATGTAGTTGATTATGAAGTAGTATGAAATATTAAATATAGAGATACGCATAAAAATAAAAATTATAATTAGAGATTAGCAAATTCTAGCAATGGATGTCTATCTTTGAGAGTCAATTCCACATTTTATCAGACTTAAAACCTCGATAAACTAAATTTATGATTTCTAAATAAGCAAATTTTGAGAATGTATCCCTTTGGTTCAGTCAAAATCTTAATCAATCTAATTGGACTGTCATACAAGAAAGCATAAATAAAGAACACAAAATGCCTAGCAAACCTATAAATCATTTTCATTCACAAGTTGAGCTTACTTATAGGAATAAAGTAGTGACTTAGATAAAGGGATAGATTTTCCTCTAAGTGGTAAAGATTTAATCCCTTAGAAGAACAGTGTGCCCACATGACCACTTTGGAAGTACAAGAACATCTAACAATCTACGTTATAGGATAAACTCTAGATTTATCACCTGGAAAGAATGTGACTTAGATTATTTTGTTCAAGTTGATGAGATAAAACATGCAAATGAAGAGAAAAGAGATAAGAACGTAGTTCTTTTAGACCATCATTTGGTGAGTGAAAGTTGAGAATGTAATGGAGGTTAAAGTAACTCACATACTGGGGTAGAAATGAAGTTCAAAACATAGATTTGGAGTTTGGTCAAGTACCTAATAAAGATAGTGCATTATTTTTATCAAGTGAAGAAAAAGAAAAGATGAGAGAGAGGGGGGGAGAAGATGAGATAGAGCGATAAAGATATTTACTTGGTGATAGATAGTAGATAAATAGATAGACTAATAGAAAGAGGAGAGACAAGAAGGGGGACATGAAGAGATAGAATGATAAATATATATGAGGTTATAGATAGATAGATAGATAGATAGATAGATAGATAGATAGAGTAAATCAAAGAGAAATAGAGGAAATTGGATATACATAGAGATAGGTGAAAGGTAAAGAGAGGGGTAACATAAGATAGAGATAGGGAAAGAAAAATGAGTGTCTATGTATGTAAGAAAGATATAAAGGTAGGGATAGGGAGGTAGATATGGAGATTTTGTGAGTTAGAGAGAGACATATGGAAATATAGAGATGATAGAGATCCATAAATATACCATAATATCATCATTTGATATATATTTTTCTATTGGCATAGCTATTACACCCCTCAAAGGTGCAAGTGCTAATTTTATATAAACACCCATAGCTTTGATAGAATAATAACATCGCAGTGGATACCAAATAGCCACTAATAATCTTGATTTTAAAGATAATGATCACCCCTCTACCTTATCATTTGAACAACCAATACATTTCTCTTGTCAGGACTAGGTTCATTTTCTTGGTAAAGACAATTTTTTAAGATTTTACACAATATACAACATGTGATCAAGTGTGGGTTCACTGGTATAAACTTCAAGGATGAGACATGATTTTTGATACCATCTCATCAAATGTTTGTCAAGTAGTGTTTGGAATAATGTATCTCTATTAGAAAGATGACCCATTATATAGAAAGAAAAATAGTATAGGCTATGGTTAAAGGAGGTCAATAATGTATGATCAAGATTTGTGAGAAAAAATCTGAAGTTATTTTGATAATTTAAATACAACCTAAAGACTTGATCAATGCTAGCAATTAGTTTTCATTGCTCATTTTTTAGGGGTACTAAATTAGAGAAGGTTGTTGAGGTAAAAAAAATTATTCTTGAACTATATATATTAGGAAAAAAAATTGAAGTGTTATTTATATTAGTACATATATCAATTTAGTAGTCTATTTGAGGAGATAAAATTTCTACTTTGAAATGCACAATTAAGTGTGGACCCAAATTGCTACTTAATTGTAAGCTTCTTAAAATAAGTCTATACCATAAAATTACATCAAGGGATATTGACATTAAGAATCAAGTAACAAAATTTTCATACCTAGCACTTCTCTAGATATTGTTATGTCATAATAGTGATGGTATTGAAGAGGATAGAATATGTGTATTTATGGACATAGAGTATTGAACAAGATAAAAATAATGAAAACGTGTATCAACTACCCTAGACCCTAAATTGTTGTTTTTTTAATGGTTGGAACATGATAAATAATTCATAAAATTGAGTCTAGTTAGTTTTCCTACTTTATATATTTTTATAAGTTGTGTTTCTATTTCATTATCCATACCATTAAGGGTGTACTACATCAGTACAAGTTGCATTAATATTTTAGAGTTTTCAAACCATTGTTTGTTAGAGATGGGTCACTCATTTATTGTCTCACGTGTTAACTCAATTAATCCTCAAGAATAAGGATTTGGGTTGACTAAAACCCTCAATAAACATAGATAATTTATTTTATTTTATTTGTTGAAAGTTCAACTTTGGCTAAGAGCCAAGGACTGAGAGGTATCCATTCTGCCAGATTCTGCCCAAGGCACGATCCCAACCTCATCACTTATGGTGTTGGAGCCTTTGTACTCAACAAGAGTTGATCCTTGGTAGGCTTATTCAGAACCAAACAACTTTACCAGCAAACCAAGGGTCCATTCACATAGAATATTTATTTTACTATACATTGTATTTATAAAATTAAAGTTTATTGTTTTCCAAACTTACTATTTTTCCATAATTGTATTATTCTTGAATTTAAGCAATAAGTATCACGACCATTTTCTATTAAAACATTTGAGAAACTACTATAAAATATTTAAAGATTAATTAAAGTATTTAATTCATTTATCTTCAATAAATTTTTAAAATTCTCAATAGATTAAAAAATTGTTGGTGTAATTAAGTATTCACTAATTACACTTTACTTAAGTTTACTTAGGATAATGCATTTGCATAATTAGTTGTCTTTGAGACACCTAGGAGTTTGCATTTCATTTTAGCACATGGTTAGGAGAATCTCCACTTTAGGTGGTCATAGTTCTCTTCTCATACCTCTTTGTGTGTGAGATCCACCTTTAGTGATCTTATCACATTATCATCCTCTCATTGTTGCACATGTTGCACATACTTTCATGTACAATGGAGGATGATCCACCTTTGGTGGACATGTGATTCCACCACGTCTAGTTATGATCTTATCACTTGCATATCTTCTAGATATCATTGCATTGCCTATATATTTAGGCACTCCTACATTGTATAATCAATCAATCATTCAATCTATCTATTCATTATTTGATCAGTTGATCATATCATATTATTTTGTCTCTCTTGTGCTATCTCTTGAGCTTCTAGATCTTAGTTTCTATTCTTTGCCTTAGTCAAATTCTTACATGGTATTAGAGTGATATCAAAATTCTTACATGGTATCAGAGCCATAGGAGTTTCATTGTATAGCCTATTTTGAGAGATTTTTATTGCAGGTCAAAATTGGAGCTTGCTGGTGCAAATCAGAGGTTGACATCACATTGAGGAGGTCCAAAAACCCCTAAATCAAGTTTTGTTTCATCCAAATCAGATATCTAAAGCAAAATCTAGAGCCATTTGAATTTTCAAGGTTCGGCGGCGGCAATTCAAAAAAAATAATTTCAAAGGCGATTTTCAAACAACGATATCTCAGTCATCTGGACTCTTTTTTTTTAGCAATTTTTTTTGTTTTGGGGTAGAATTTCATGATCTACACAATGGTGTAGGTGATTTCTGATCTCTATTTCTGAAATTTTTTGAAAATCACAAATCCTAATTTTTACAACTTTAGAGGCTTTGTTTGGGCTCATATGGACACATTTTCAGGTGCTATTTTTTTGAAAGTTCATAATTTTTTGTCTACTTTCTAGGTCTGATATTAGTTTGGAAAAATTTTGAGTAGACATAGTACTTTCAAAATTTGGTCTATTTTGGCCTATTTTTGGCACTTGTAATTTGTTATATCCTTGAGAGATCTTGTGTCTTATTTATTTGAGTCTACTATAGCTTCATATTTTCTGTTGTAATCATCAAAATCAGAATTCCACTTTGATTCATTTTGGCAAGTGGCAATTGTACATGCACTATATATAAAGTGCCAAAATCATCTATTTTGGGGGGGTTATTTGGCTCATTGCATTTTGGGGGGTACATTAATTTTTTGGTCTCATTGTTTCATGTGAGAAATACATCATGGATGGTTTAATTAAGTTGACAAGAAGGAACTATAAGCAATGGAGTGAATTGGTTCTTGCTCATCTTAGTGAGCATAACCTATTGTCCTATTTGTATGAGTATAGACCTAAAAGTCCTTCTTTCAATCTTGACTCTTACTTAGAAGTTATGAAGATTATCTATTTGAATATGGATATGGATGTTATGGAGTCCCTTGATGACTATGATGATGAGACAGAAAAAGTTCCTGATCTTTGGACTGTTCTTTGGGAAATGTATGGAGATCCACATATTCCTCCACTTCCAAAACATCCAGAACCTCCAGTTGCAACTCCTTCTCCTCCTTCTGAGATCACATCTCTTGATGATGCATGTCTTCCTATAGCCATTGACTCTTGTGCTTCAATGCAGAAAAATATTCATTGTCTTCCAAACTTTGTTCCATGGGATGACTACTTGACAGACATTGGAGGTTTGTTTATGGAGTCCTACATTTCAGATTTGGGAGACTTCATTAATGATATTCATCTTCTCTTTGGTGAAGATGATCCTTCTTTAGTTGTTTTTAGGGAGCATGTTGACCTTCATCTTCATTCTCTACTTGATCATTTTTTCAAGATTGACATGATTGTGGATCGCTTGATACAACATTTGGAGGAGGTCTCTTTAACTTTAGAGAAGACATTTGACTCTTTGGAGTTTGATCCAAATTCTTACATGGATCAGTTATCATTGGTTCCTTATTTGTCACCTTCTATTGGGCTTATTCCTGATTAGTTCATGACATCTTCATCAACCAAGGACATGGTGACACTTGGGCATACTTCAGAGACATCATACTTTATTTGGATTCCCCTTCGTACTTCTTATCCACAATGGGAAGCCTTCTTACATCTATACTTAGTGTATCTTCTTCCTAAGGGGAGAAATGTTGTTTAGGCATTGGACTATGTTTTGTCTTCAAGCACTTACCATCCTTGGAGGAGATTACTCATTATGGGGGGGATATCATGTCTCCTTGTTTCCTTCCTTTAGGGGGATTTTTTATTGTATATGCATGATGTATGTCATAATAGGGGGGTCTTGATTACTCCATCCTTCCATGAATCTTGTATTCATCTCTCTTTTTGGGGGGAGGGTTTTTCCCATGAGGTTTTCCCTCTTTCTCCACTTTATGAGAGATTGCATTGTTCTTGCATATTGTACATGGGTACCTAACATGGCCTAGTAGCCGGGACCCATTTTGCATTGTGAGTTTAAGTGCATTCCCCTAAGTTGCACTTAAGGGGGGGTGTTGGTGTAATTAAGTATTCACTAATTACACTTTACTTAAGTTTACTTAGGATAATGCATTTGCATAATTAGTTGTCTTTGAGACACCTAGGAGTTTGCATTTCATTTTAGCACATGGTTAGGAGAATCTCCATTTTAGGTGGTCATAGTTCTCTTCTCATACCTCTTTGTGTGTGAGATCCACCTTTAGTGATCTTATCACATTATCATCCTCTCATTGTTGCACATGTTGCACATACTTTCATGTACAATGGAGGATGATCCACCTTTGGTGGACATGTGATTCCACCATGTCTAGTTATGATCTTATCACTTGCATATCTTCTAGATATCATTGCATTGCCTATATATTTAGGCACTCCTACATTGTATAATCAATCATTCATTCAATCTATCTATTCATTATTTGATCAGTTGATCATATCATATTATTTTGTCTCTCTTGTGCTATCTCTTGAGATTCTAGATCTTGGTTTATATTCTTTGCCTTAGGCAAATTCTTACATGGTATCAAAGCGATATCAAAATTCTTACAAAAATAATAAATTTTAAAAATAAACAAAAGTAAATTACTTAAATCTCTTTTAAAATCTCATATTGAATTCTAATTTGTATATCTTAAAAAAATTCAAATAATATTTTTTGAACCAGTGAGGCCACAAATGGGAGACCTTATTCTAATGGGATTTGAACCTTAATGGCAAGAACAACAACACAACTTCACCATCACAACATGTCAATGTTAGTGATAGAATAGCAAATTTTATAATAAATATATAAAAATATATAACCAACAATATATCAAATAGTCCTTACAACTTGGAATACCAAGTTGCAACTTAGTCTCATGACCATATATTTATTTGCATGGAATTAAACTAAATAGGGCTCCACATAAAGAGGAACTAAAAGTTACTAATTAATTTTTGTGCAAACGCGTGCCTTCTTCCAAACTTTCCCTGGTCTGCAAAAGTACCCTTTTTGGGGAGCACAATGTTTGTCCTCTCTACACTTGCAAAGCATGTCCAATGCACACCCATCTCTAAAAACCTCTAAACTTCCTCCTCTGATCCCAAATAGACTATCTGTCCATTCATTAGAAAACACTCCGGATGGATCAAATTTGCTCTTCACCTCCAAGAACTTTTCCAAATTGGTTGTCTTGTTAGCTAGTCCTTGAAACAAGTAACCCCCTGATTTACCCCAATGCAGCACGCCACCATACTTCTCAATTATCATCTGTTCAATCTCTTCATAGACATCTTCATTCCACTTGGGTGTGCCAGTGTCCCTTGACCTATAATTCATCATATCCAATGTTACCAGATCATCCTTAGGTCCCAAATATGCCTCTGATCTCTTTATAGAACGCATAAATACTCCAGACATGTCACACAACTTCTTAGGATTCAAATTCCTGATCCTCTTCACATCCTTTATTACTTCGGTCAAATTAGACACAGACACTCTTAGTTCTGCACCAAAGTATAAGGTAGCGTATATGCGTCGATCCCAAGAACAGACGGTATCATTTTTATCTAAAATTGACGTGGGAGTGCAACTCGTTGAGTAGTTTCCTGCTTGGCACCCACCAGCTGTTTGCATGTGGTGATTGAATCCTACTACTGGGTACCCTGTAAAGCTCTTTCCATCATTTAAATAACCACTACCATTAATTGCCAGATCAAGTGTATCATTTATGAGTCCACTGCATATAGTTTCAACATCTGCTTTATCTTGGATTGCTTCATCTACATGATAAGATCATATAATTAGATGCAGAATGCACACAAAAGCACCTTAAGAAAAAAATATTATATAAGTTTGTCATGAGAATATTAAGTTTAGAAAAAGTAAAAGTAAAAAATGTTACAAAAACAAAAAGGTTTTTTATTTATTAAAATAATTTAAAACTAAAAAAATATTACAATGTGGGGCAGTAAAGAGACTGTGCCCAATATCAATAACAATAACAATTGTCCATTAACATAGTAGTAAGAAGTACTAAACAGCAGTAGGGAAAAGACACTAAGCACAACTACAGAACAATGTGAGCAAAGCTGATTAACAACCATGCAATACACAATAGCAGCTGAAAATAGACTTCACACTAAACACAACTATAGAACAATATGAACAAAGCTGATTAACAGCCATGTAATACGCAATAGAAGCTGAAAATAGACCTGACATTGAACACAAGTACAGAACAAAGCTGATTAACAGCCACACAATGCACAATAGCAGCTGAAAATAGACTTCGCACTAAAATGCAATTATAGAGCAATATGAACAACGTTGATTAACAGCCATGCAATACACAATAGAAGCTGAAAATAGAGCTCACATTGAACACAAGTACAGAACAAAGCTGATTAACAGCCACACAATGCACAATAGCAGCTGAAAATGGACTTCGCACTAAACACAACTATAGAGCATCATGAGCAACGCTGATTAACAGCCATACAATACACAATAGCAGCTGAAAATAGACCTCACATTGAACACAACTACAGAACAAAGCTGATTAACAGCCACACAATGCACAATAGCAGCTGAAAATGTCACAAAATCCACAATAGTAGCTGAAAATAGACCTCACATTGAACACAACTACAGAATAATGTGAACAAGGTTGATTAACAGCAATACACGATAGCAGTTTGAAATAGACCTCACACTGAAAACAGTGAGAGAACAATATGAACAAAGCTAATTAACAGCCACGCATTACACAATAGCAGCTGAAAATAGACCTCAAATAATAGCTGATAAATAAACCTCTAAAATAAACAAAATCTTGACAAATGAGGGGTGCCCTAAGTTTCTGAATGTTTAACACTTTTAATCTAAAAGTCAGTACTTAATGAATATGATTTAAACCGTTCCCAAACTGAAAACTTACAATCAAAATTTAAAATAGTTTATAAAAACAAAAGTTAACCTGTGCAATGATATGAAATGAGAAAACCTAATCATTATTTTAAATTACTACTTTCCCATTGCTACTTATTTGGAAAACATCAAAGATATTCAAGATGGGAATACTGGTTTATTGAGTAAATGAACATTGTACTCACAATGAACCGCTTTTGTCTCGATCTCATCTACTGTGCTGGCGCTCCCAATAATATAGTTGAAGCCCTCTCCTGGAGCACTAACAGGAACTCGATCGATGGGAATATAAACCGCAATCCCATGTGAGGGAATCCAATTTATATCCGCAAATTCATGAGCTCTCAGAAAACTCTCGGCCTGATTCTCCAGATCATTATCATCCCTCACAATGGGCGAAACGGATCGCTTGTACATTGGCTCCAAAGCAAACGTCACTTCAGAAATCGCTCCAAGAACACCCAGAGACAATCTTGCAGCATTCAATTCCTCATCAGCTTCACTCAAGCTGATCACCTTTGCATAGCCCTCGGAGGGAGAAGCGGGAACGACTAATCTCATCCCAACCACGTACTCATAAACCCCACTGCCTTTTCCGACGAAGCCACTGTCATGGGCGCCGGTGGAAATAACACCGCCGGCGGAGACGCCGTTCCAGTAAGTCATAGCGTTCAGAGCCAATCCTTCTTTGGCGGCGGCCTCCAAAACATCGCCCATCAGCGCTCCAGCCTGAACCCTAATTGTCATGGCGGTCTTATTCACTTCAAGAATAGAGGCGTAATCGTGGGTGGATATCATTAGCCCGCCGCTTCCCACGCACACCAATTTGGGCTCACTGTGAGACAGCTTGCTCACAACTCTGATTTTTTGCTTGTTTTTCACCGCATTCGCCACAGCTGCCAGAAGCTCTGCTTCTGTCGTCGGCCATGCAGAATTCTGGGCGTTGCATGGCACACGATCGTCCCAAATTCCTTGGTAGTTGAAGACGTCGCATGAGTTGTTTTGGCATCGAATTGCAGGCGGCGGCGCACATGTTGCCAGAGCGGCTGATGTTATTGAAAAGTGCAGCGACAGAGACATGCAGAAGCCCAGGAAAACGATGGATGTGGTCATGATTTGGGATTTGGGATTTTCTTGCGATGTTTTTGTTGTTTGTTGTCTGTGTGTCGGTGTGTGTATAAATAAGGTGTCAGTGACCGTATGAGTGACGTTAGAGGGTATTATAAACAATAAAATTTTGGACCTTTCGTTCACGAAACGTCCCCAGTGCGGAAAAATGATCACAGAAATGAATAAAAATCACACGGAACTGTCGAGAACTTGAATTTGGAAAACTTTAATGGAAGATTTCTGAGATGGTGAACTCCTCATGGATGCACAGCACGCCATCGATTATTTCAAACACGTGCGGACGGTGATGGGTATTTGCTGCACGATAATTTGCCGAGAATACAAGGAAAATTGCGTATATATTCTATAATAGGGAAGAATTCTTTCACGCTACTTGCCGAGAACTCGTCAAAAAAACATTACAGTTGACTGCGGTAATATTAAATTCATTATTTTAATATATATTAATGACTTGAGTTTTGTTGGAATTCATTTGTTGAGAGACGAGGATGGTTGGTTTACTTAATAGTCATGATGCAATCCTCAGTCACAGTGAATATCAGCGTTATCCCTAGTTAGTTCAATCGTGAAGTCTTTCCTTATAGATACAACTAATTTGTTTTTTTTATTTAACAAAAGATTTAAACATTATTATAGCTTATAGATCATTTCTCATGAGATTCTATATTTCTTATATTTTTATATAATAGATCATTTATTATGAAAATTTATTTATATATATAATTTATTAATATGAAGATTTATATATTATGTAATTCTATTTTTATATATAATAGATTGATATGAAGATTTATCTATTATGAAATTCTATATTTGTCATATTTTTACATATAATATATTAATATAAAGACTCTTGACTTCATTAATATTAAATGAATATTTATATAATATATTAATGAACAAATATTTATAGGAATTATTTTTTTATAAGTGAGAATGGTTGGTTTACTTGATGGTCATAACAATGTTCTTTCTTACTTAATCACAATGACTTTTTCAATACCACCTATTTTAGAGTATTACTATATATTTCTCATTGACTCAACCATAAAGAATTTCTTTTATAATAATATCTAATTACTTTGTTATTATTTTTACAAAAGTTTCAAAAAGTATTATAGCTTGTAGATCATTTCTTGTGAAACTCCATACTTTTTATATTTGTATATAATATATTAATATAAAGATTCAAATATGAAGATTCGTGTCTTCACTAATATTTATATAATATATTAATGAGTAGAGATTTATAGGAATTCATTTTCTAGAAGTGAGAATGGTTGGTTTAATTTCAATGGTCATGACAATGTTCTTTCCTACTTAATCACAATAACTTTTTCAATATTTCATATTATTCTATTTTCCATTGACTCCACCATAAAGACTTTTTTTTATAATTACATCTAAGTATTTTGATGTCATTTTTAGGAAAAAGTTTCAAAAAGTATTATAACCTATAGATCATTTATTCATACTTCTTATATTTTTATACAATATATTAAATGAAGACTCATGACTTCATTAACATTAAACTAATATTTATATAACATATTAATGAGTAGAGATTTATAGGAATTCATTTTTCTAGAAATGAGAATGGTTGGTTTACTTGATGATCATGACAATGCTCTTTCTTACTTAATCACAATGACTTTTTCAATATCACCTATTTTGGATTATTACTCTATTTCCCTTTGACTCAATCTTAATGACTTTTTTTTATAATTGTATCTAATTACTTTATTATCATTTTTACAAAAGTTTCAAAAAATATTATAAATTATAGATCATTTTATATGAAACTCCATACTTCTTATATTTTGATATAATATATTAATAACAAGGCTCAAATGTGAAGATACATAACTTCATTAATATTAAATTAATATTTAAATAACATTATAATATGTAGATATTTGTAGAAATTTTTTCTAGAAGTGAGAATGGTCAGTTTACTTGATAGTCATGGCAATGATCTTTCTTACTTAATCATGATGAATTTTTCAATGTCATTTATTTTAGAGTATTACTCTATCTCCTATTGACTCAACCATCAAGACTTTCCTTATAATTACATCTAATTTTTTTCCTGTCCTTTTTACAGAAAAGTAGCATAACCTATAGATCAATTGTTATGAAGCTCATACTTCTTATATTTTTATATATTGGTATTTTCATATTTGTTAATTACACATGTACCTAGTCAATTTTTTCAGCCTTACTAATTTATATTCATAATAGTCATAAGAACCCATCTCACATGAGTACAATTGGTCCACTTGGAACTCAATGTGTATCTTTAGAAAGCATAAATATTTCACTTGACATTTGCATTCATCTAAATGATGCTCACAAATATCTTATGACTTTATTAATGTTAAATTATTATTTACAATATATGAATTAATAAAGATTTATAAGAATTCAATCTTTTAGAAATGGATTGTTGGATTACTCAATAGTCGTGGCAATTTTCATTCTTACTTAATCATGATGAATTTTTATAATATTGCCTCTATTAGAGTATTAATCTATCTCCAATTGACTCAACCATGAATTATTTCCTTATAGCTGTATCCAATTATTTTTCTATCCTTTTTACAATATATTTAAAATATATTATAGCTTATGGATCTATAATATCCAAAACAAATACACTTAAGAATAAAAAACAATCATATTAACATATGCAAACTTGACTAAAATCAAATCTTTTTTTTAATCATCAACTTACTTCATCATTAGCTAGAAATCAACTTAACAATCAATCAATTTAGAAAAATAACATATTACATGTTTTAATTTAAAAACATGATATACCATTTCTTAACCAAGTTTCTTTTGCATTTACCCACAATATATTTACCTCATCTCCAATATGTGTACCTAAAAGATGTCTATACAACTAGATGTACACCACAAGATCAAATTGACAATTAATTATATGATCATTAAGTCAAGTCCATGATTACTTTAGGTAAATGAAATAGACAAGGAATTATAACTAGGTTTACAAACAGGAGTATAGTGTCCATAACATTAGGAAGAAATAATTAAATTCAATACAATTCTTAGAAGGACAAGATCTAATGGATAGATATATGCATTGGGGTCTCATCTATGATGACCTTGTCTACGTACATGACTAGAGACTTTGTAGTTCAACTTTCCTATCTTAAATCGGCACGCCCTTAGTTTAACTGACAACTTGAAATTAATTCCATCAACCCAATATCAT
Organism: Chamaecyparis obtusa; assembly: GCA_027943335.1. Classification (NCBI taxonomy): domain Eukaryota; kingdom Viridiplantae; phylum Streptophyta; class Pinopsida; order Cupressales; family Cupressaceae; genus Chamaecyparis; species Chamaecyparis obtusa. The sequence goes on along the minus strand of BSBK01006336.1, from coordinate 34,986 downwards.
TAGAAATACAAAAATAAGAGAATCATTATAACAAGAATGAGGATCAATATCATTGAATACACAACTATGAGATTTTTTAAAAAGACCTGGCTATTTATTTATAATACTAAGTAGGTGTTGGGATAACATGAGGTATTTGAATATAGAACAATAAAAAGGAGCTAATGAATAGCAACTTTATAACTTATTCTTGAAGGATATAAAAAAATGAATATCAATATTAACTCATAAACCATGAAAAGAAATTATCCAAGACTAAAATGATAACCAAGGTTATAATGCACTAATCATAATATAAAATACCAATGGGAACTTACCTATACAAATAATAACCATGTAAAAATCAATTTAATGACTAATATGAAGACTCAACATTTTAAAGAAAATCACATTGTGACTATTAGTGAGTTGTTTACATATAATTATATCACATTAAATTTCACTTTGATTTCATCACTTAAGGGACAACGACAACTTAAAACTAATTTTAAAGGAGGAGATTAACCATATCTACTTCTTGAATTTTAAGATCAACCAACTCAATATGAAATAATATAAGTAATTGGAATAGGTTTGGTCTAAAATTTGAACCAGGGATTTTTTTAGTGGTGATTATTCACCAATTGGCAAATATGTCCCGATTAGCATATAGAAATTGGTGAAAAAAATACTCATATACTGGTTGACCAATTCACCAAGATTTTATAAAAGACACATTTAGTGGTCGGATTGTTTGCCACTATTTTTACGTAATTTCACTATGGTAGTCGGGTTCTTCACCCAAATTTCTATTGTATTTTACTCTTATTCACCATGGATTAAATTGGGTGTATTTATCGAGGATCACCATTCGCCAAAGGCCCATTGTCCCAAGTGAAATTTTTATTTGCACTAGGACCCAATTCGCCATGCATCATACATAATCCTATCCCAAATTCCCACCCTATTCTCCCAATCAATTATTTGAAATTACGTGGGGTTTGCCAAATATTAGTTGTTATCATAAGAATTTTTCGGCCCCTTCACCAAAATGGATGATGGAGATTATGAGGAAAAATCTGATGGCTGATATGAAAACGGTTTACTTGTCCAATGTCTATATAAGAGATATGAGTTTCATTATTGAAACATGCTAGAGAGAAGGAGACTTCAAGAGATTTAGTAGTACAAAAATTTAGTTGATTCTGAGCTCACAATTGTGATCGGTAGCGAACCGGAATGACTACGAGTCTGTAGTATCTTATTCAAGTAAAATTTTATTATAGCCTTAATTTATTGGAGATGTCACAGTCAAAGTTAAACAAGAAGAGGACTATTGAAGGTGGAGATGTCTAAGAGAGGCCAACGAAATGTAGAAATATATCTTCATACTTTGGCAGGGGCAGACACAATAGTGTTGGTCAAAGTGAGGAAGGTACATTATTAGGGGAACCTGTACAATTTCAAGGTTCTCAACCTACACAGAAGTCTAATCAACAAATTGGGGAGCCTAATAAATCTGGTGACGAAGTTGCGGAACCTAATATCTCTGATGAAGATGACCTTGAAGAATAATTTCAAGTAAATAACTAGTACCAGGATGAATCGATCGACTTCGGTGATGATGATGGTTCAATTAACAGTAACACTAAAGGGAGAGGAAAATCAAAAGAAAAAACTTATCGTCAATGGGAGATGTCGAGGAGATTTAAATTTGATTGGGCGACAAAGTATCCATTCATTGAATCCATGGACAATCCAATTGTAGGTGAGCCACTAGTAGAATGCAGATGTATGATTTGTAGTTGGAAGTATAAAAAAGAAAAGCAGTTGCAGCTTAAACTAGACACCATAGAGAAACATGTTGGTAAGGTTTACGAAACCTCAACTATTGATAGAAAGGAAATAAAAGTGGTAAGATATAAAACAAAGGAGCAATGTCAACATAAAAGAAATGCTAAGGAATATTTTTTTTTTTAGAAATTTAAGACGAAGCCTGGTGAAGTTCAAGGTTCTATTAATGCTATTTTTGCAAAAGCAAGTGAAGTAGAAGAACGTGAAAAAGTTGTTCAATTAAGTAATGTTTTCCATATTTTGAGCAGAGGGCGTCCAATGACAGACTATCCAGAAATGAGTGGTTTGTTACACTTTCTGAAAGTTCCTAACTATCCTGTCACACATTGGTCAATAAACAATGGATGGGAATTGGTAAGTTGTATTGCCCAAGTTGAAATAGAGGATGTACAAAGAAAAATAAAAGAGTCAACTTTTATTGCATTTTCCTTAGATGAAGTTATAGAAATAGATAATACATCATGGGTATGCATGCATGTTTATACTATACAGAATAATGTCCGTCAACCACATCTACTAACTATTACAAAATTGAGGGACAATGTGACATCAAAAACTTTATTTCAATTAGTAAAGAGCCATTTAATTGAATATGGAGGTATGGATGAATTGACAATAGCAAAGAAGTTGATCTGTGTTGGAGCGAATGGAACTTCAATAATGCAAGGTCAAAGGAATGGTCTTTGCACAAAGATGTAGGCTTCTTGTTCACCATATGTTGTTGTTATTCACTGTATGGCCCACAGGATGAATCTTTCTTTTAGAGTTCTGAAGAAGTTTCCTTTAGTAAACAAGGTTGAAGATTTAGTAAGAGAGTTGTACTCATATTTTTGTCGAAGTCCCAAACATTTTAGGGAATTTTAGCACTTTGTTGATGGAATTACCAATAGAAAGAAGCTTCTTGAAGATGTTGATACCAAATGGATCTCTTTGGATGGACTAGCGCATCGAGTTTTTTTCGAATATCAATCTTTAATTGGACTAATGTATGAAAATTGGGACAATGCAGAAAATCAGAGATGTGGCGACCTGCTTCGGAGGTTAACCAATATAGAGACACTTTTGACTTTAGCATCTCTTCTTCCCATGCTAGAAGAAATGACGTTCATTATGAAAAAAGCCCAGCAAAGAGCCATGTATATTACAGAATATGCTTACTTGCGTAAAATGTCATGCCAAGCCCTCGATAGTCTCTATCAAAATTACCTAAATTTATCTGATGAAAGATTTAATCACTAGCGAAAACTAACACATTTGGACAATCCTGATAATTATTTAAAGATCATTGAAAATGGGGATTTATGTGTTTGTGTAAGGGGATTTCAGATACCAATGTACTACAATGCCCCAAAGAAGCAAGCTACAAGAGTTATAAGGGAAGAGTTTACCAAGATCATCGAGTCTATAGTAGGTAATGCAAGGGACATAGCCTTTAAATTTTCCTCTGAAATAAGATCATGATTCCCATATGAACAACTGCTTGAGGCCATGGCAATTGTGTTTCCTCAATATTGGTCCTTAAACTCTAAGGAAGATTATCATAATAGGTTGTTGACTTTGATAAAGGAGTTTTGCAAATCTATAGAATTCAATGGAGTGACTATCAATGGAATTTTAGATGGGGGTCTTCTTAGACAGCAATCAGGCACTTTTGCAAAGACTGTGAAGCATCAATATCAATTAATGCATAACCCACATGAAGAGGGCTCAGTAAGAAAGCTTTGGACAGAACTAAAATAGAGCACAATGTTGTGTGAAGAAATTTCAAAGTTATCCAAGCTTGTTGATCTATGTCAAACCATGATATTGGGTTCAATGGAGGATGAGAGAGTTTTCAGTGCTTTGGGCTTCCTAAAATCAAAGCTAAGAAACAAAATAGACAAGAATTTTGAAACATGCTTGAGGGTCTACACATCTAGGTATGATGTCAATACTTTTCCTTATCAAAAAGAAATGGAAATCTAGAAGAAAAGATGCAAAACAAGAGGGTTGGGCAACACCATTAACCAATCTTCGACAGTGACTCTGAGTGAGACAAGTACAGGTGGCGATGGGAGTCATAGAAGCGGAGGTCAGAGTGAAGAAGACACAAACAAAAATGAAGAGAATAATGAAGGAACTAGAATACCATAATTGGATGACGATGATGATGCAGAGATGAATTGGAAAATTTAGGAAATTTTTGCTAAATTAGCAATAGCAATCAATAGGTATTTTTTGAACTTATTAACTACTACATCCTATCATTCAATGTTCATTTTAGAAAAGCAAGAATGTATTATGTTTCATCATTAAAATTTGAGAACAAAGATTATTATTACTATAGAGTGTAGTTTGTATCGTATCATCAATGATCATTCATATTTGAATTTGAAATTCCTGAATGAAGTTTTGTATTCCAATAGAATATAACAGAGTAAATCAACTAAGAATAACTGAATAAAATAGAGTAACTCAACATACATTGAATTGGAAAACATGAAAATTAGATAGAGCACAATTTGTTTTGTATTCATTTGCAATATATTAAAATTTATAGTAATTCAAAATTCAGAGCAATCTTTGTAGGCCAGTCCAAACATCCTCTGATGGCAGAACAATTTGGTTCATAGTATAGTCACACTCCTGCAACTTCGTTAGCAATTCATATTTAGAAGTGTGACTTGACAGCAATGTTGCTTCTAAAACTCCATTCAAAGTTCTCACTGGTTTGATGAAATCCATGAATGTATTAGGAGATATGTCTATAGGAAGAAAGCGTAAATCAGTATTTATTTTGTCGTGCAACCTTATTTTATAATTTTCTCTTCCAATGAAGTTATTTGTGTCAAATCTTTTAGGCAAACCAAGACTTTCCATATTCGCTTTCCTTTATTCCATCTTTGTGATCTTCTACTTAGCTTTGTCATCCAAATCATGTGCTTCCCGTAGCTTCTCACATTTTTGAATGATACTTGATACATTTACTGAGGCATCAAGGCGGTTGCTAATTCCCTTGTTTGATAGATAACTATCACTCTTACTATAGAGTTGTTGCATAATATCTTTTGCTTCCTTTTCTTTCTTGACAACATCCATGTTCTATTCAATGTTCTTATGGAGCTTCAAATAACATACTCTCATACTTTGAAGCATTTCAAACCAGTCATACAAGCTATTAGACATCACCAATATTTGGCCCCAAATGTGTTCTTTTGCAATCTTCACTAAATTATTTCTAGTATTTGTTAAAGTTTGAATTGTATTATTGGCCTTCTTTAGTTCTTCTGCCATTTTTTCACAATTCTTTTTCTCTTCCACTGCTTTGTGTTCCTAATGATTGGCTTTATCCACCTAAGAGTCCAATTGCTTTTACAATTCCCGGTTGGAGGCAGCATTACTCTCCATGGTTTTAGATAACTTTTCTGAACTGACTCTTTCTTCCTCTAGTTTTTCACTAATTTCTGCCAATTTTCCCCTCAATGCCTTCAGCTCTGCCTACTCGTGTTCCTTCACTACTACCTCCGCATGTTCCTGCTCTATATCTACTGATGTAGAGGTCAATTTTTTAATCTTTTTCTATAATTCTTTCAAACTGTTCTCTAAAGCTTTCCTCTTTGCTTTTTCATTGCCAATGTCTGCCTATAACTTTTCTATATTTTTCTTGAGCTTTCTTTTCTCTCTTTCCAGCTTTAGCAATGCACTGTAGACCACTTGGTTTGTATACTTTGACACATTGATTTTGTCCACATTTTTAACTTTGGAAAAATCCATTTGGAGAGTGCTAACTTGAAGTTCAAACGGATCTATCTGACTGTCTAGTGGGTTTCCATCTATATTTGGTCGAATAACAAAAATGAACTCCATCATGTCTCTTTTTGGGTCATATGTTGGTAAAACCCTGTTGGATGTAGTCATTCCTCTACAGCTGCATTAAGGGCACCAGTCTTCAATGTCTTCTTTATTTCCTTATTCTTGGTTCTTGTTTCTGCAAATTTATTATAGAAATCTTTAAAACAAAAATATGGTGTTGCAGAAGGATTTGAATGTTTGAAAGGTGAACCAGAGGTAGAGCTTGCAATGCCTATTGATCTAACTAATGCTCTTTGAGGATTTAAACTTCTAGAGGTTTTTTCTAAACCTGAAACTGCAAACAGTTCTTTAGGATCGAATGTCATTGTTTTTGGTGTTCTGGAAGCGGAAAGCTTTTGCTTCTTGACACTATCTTCTTCTATGGGATTCTGTGTAGATTCTAGTGGCCTCTTTAGAGAGGGAACTTGTTGTATAAGTTGCCTATTCCCACTAGTACCAATGCCACTACCAGACCCAGTAGCAGTACTAGTAGATTCAAACCCAAGGCTTACACCATGATCATAAGCAATTTTTTCTGTCTCAATTGTATTCCAGATGCCTTCTCCTATGAGACCCAAACCACCACCGTTATAACCAATTTTTTCCACAATGATTTCCCCTTTTCTATATACTTTTTTCTGGTCCTTGCTAGTTCCACTCTGACTCCCAGTCCCTAGAGTAAATGTAATTGGTGGATTATCATCCTCAGTGTCTAGATTATCATCTTCATTGTCGTATGCCATGTTAGGATGCTCCAAATTCCACAATTTTCTAAACTCTATATCCTCATCTATTTCATCCAGATCTTCACTAGTCTTTGGTTCACCAAGATCCTTTCTCATACTCCAAAAATCATCCATTTTCATTCTAGTCCATTTTCTATCCTTACAAGCTTCTACAATTCTCTTTGGTATTTTTATGTTTGATGGATGAGCATCTTTTTTGTAGAAATTGTAGGACATCCTAGGATGTATAATGCACTAGTTTATTGTTGTCATAATTTGTGATGACAACTGTTGAACTGAAATTTTTACCTCACCGAAAACTTTCTCCATCTCTTTTGTAACATCATCCCAGCTATCCTTATTTTTCAACTTCTCTAGCAATGGTTTACTTTTATATTGAAATAAGTTTGCAGAGTTCTTATTAGCTATTATACACTAAGTTTGCACCCTTTGTTTCAAGCTCTCTTGTTCTTGATAACTTAGTATAACATGGGAATCATCTCCAGATTGTGGGACCTTTTCTAACTGAGATGAGATCTCCAGGTTCTAGGCTAGTTCCTCTTAGATAATCACCTTAATTTTCTTTTTGACATAAAAGTAAAACTTTTGGAGGGAAAGGGATAGAAGGAATACTTGAAAAGGGAAATAACATGAAATCAAACTACCTACTAGGTGATACACCGAAATTAGGGTTTGGATCTCAGCATAGAGGAATGAGACCAATGGAGAAATCAGGTCTAATAAGTCACAACTCACTAGATAGGCTTGCATAAGTGTTTCATAGGAGGGTCTAAACAAAAGACACAACTTATGACCTGCAAACAAACATCCTTTTTTGCAACTAGGTGTAGGAATGAGACAAGACTGCTAGGGGTTGTAGTATACCCACAAAACATATAAATTAGATCAGACACAATAACACACAAAATCATAGAAAATGAGAGGGACTAGGAACCCCAATTTCCATTAACAGCATTCATAAACTTCAATCCAATAAGAGATAATCAAGACAGTGAAGACAAGGATAGAACAAATATCACAAGTACCTCAAGAATGCCTTGATCATTAATGGGAGATTACAAAGAGTAGAAGAACCAGAGGGTAGAACAAATACCACAGATGGCTTTTTGAGAAAAGATGACTTCCTTGCAAAAGTGGGCTTCTCTCCTTTAAAAAAATGAACCTCTTGAGCACTAAGGCTCCACAAAACAATATATACAACACTCACTACCCATAGGCAGGAGTCCAAAACTAACCTAACCAAAGCTACAGATTTTACAATAAAATATCAAACCCCAGGTGTCCACTACTAACCCATCATGAAAATCACTAAGAACCGGTCATCAAATCAGATCTTTCTCTTTGCATGTTGATCTTGGACTGAGTTCACCTGCAGACACAACAACTTCAACCCATCTACCCACCTATAACTCCACTAAGCCATGAAGGCTTCAAATTTGATCCTAGTATGATACCTGCGTTTAAAATGATTAACCCTGCAAAGGTGGCACCAATCTCATTAAAGCTTCAACAAGACGTGGTACCCTATGAAATCTGTGGCACTGACGATCAAATTGTCTACCTATCATCTTCTCAACTATCCTTGTCCTGAGGAAAACAATTTCAGCTACCCATTTGTCGTGCATGGCCACAAAATGCAAACCATAGCAAAGTCCTCGCAGAGAAATATTTAAATTTGAATATTAACAGCTAGCAGATATATTTTAAAACATGACCATTGATGAATAACCTCCCCGGCAGATGAACGGCCCAGATGCGCTCTTCAAAATAGTCAAAAAACCCTTCTTGGCAAGTCAACCACCACCACAATAGTCAACAACCAATCAAACTGTGCCATTTCAGATACACATTGCAACCTTCTGACATCAGACCCACTGCTTGAGATATTGATCTAACGGTGGGTGCATGATCTTATAGCCCCAAAATATTCCTTATGCTTATATGCCAGCCATTAGATCCTTTCTAATCTAGGACCCCATTGACACATCAGTCCACCTGGAAATCTTCATCATCATTTAGCGGTCAATCAAAAGCATGCATGTCAGCAATACGCATCACTAGGACCACCTGACATATCTCTTTAATCCAACCAATAATGACTTGGCAACTCATCCTGACCTAGCACCAGACCCATTGACAAATCTGAACACTTTGGCAAATCTGATGGCTGGCGCAAGATCTCATACTCTGACACAAACCTTTGCGAAGATACGCCAACTGTTGATCTTCATCTTTCTGACATCTTTGCAAGTCCTTCTGACACAACCCCACTGTGGTATCTAAGTCATCATTATGTGGACCAATGAGAAATGAGCACATCACCATATGAGGACCCACCTGCAAGCCCCTGACGATGGAATAAAATCAACGGTGGGCGCATGATCGCATGGGGTAGGAATATTCCATGCAATCATACGACGACCGTTAGATTAAAAGCTGGGAAGTTTGCTGGGCCCACTCTGACAAGGCTGAACAAGTCATTACCTCTAGCCAATGAGATGCTTCCATGTAGGACACCGTGACAATGGACCCACTTGACTTTGAAGCACTGTAGACTTGGAAGATCTAACGGTTGTCACAATTTCACATGGCTCTGACACATCCTTTGTGAAAACATGATGACCATCGGATCTCGAAGCTTGGGACCCCACATAAATGACCACCGGAGAACACTTAGCGATTACGTGACTGAAGGGAAGCTAACATTTTCCAGGTCATGAGAAATTATGTGATGACCAAAAAATACTTAGCGAATATGAGAAAACACTACATTCGCTAAGTCATTGAAAGAAAAAGGGAACCACCGGAAGAAATTGCATGACCAGGAGACTTACTGCAGTCACCAGTTTGCAGAAGGAAAAGACACCTGCCGAAAACAATAAGAGAACTGGCGATCGAAAAGAATTAAAAGGCACGTGGGTATTGGGATCTTTTAAGTTGCCGATAAAGTAACGACAAATTATAACAGGGCTTAGGGTTTTGAGGGCTAAAACACCACAACAACTAGATTTTTTTTGAATTTGCAAACCAGGGACTTGAAATAAATGCAGAGGCCAGGAAACAAAGCATGAGGCCATGAAAATTTTAGAGATGCTCGGCAGGGGTAAAATTTGGGTAACATTAGCAACAAGCATTGTTTGAATGGCGTTGAGTGGATCATACTTCCAGTACCACTCTAAATCAAATTGAAAAATATCTATAAAAAAAATTTCCACTTTGAATGCCTTTCTCTCAAATGTTAACCCTCCAATTGAGAAAGGTAAGGAAGGGAATATGCTCTTCTTTGATTGGCCAACAAAGAGTCTATATGTGCTCTCTAGTTGTACTACATAATCTACTGCAAACACCCTATCTGTCACATGCATTGGAAGTTTGTGGGTTTCAGATCTGATCCATAAAACCTTAGCACGGTGTAATCTTCCATTAAGTACCAGTTAGCCAATTGAATTGTGCTTCCAAGTTGGATGCAATCCCTACATGAAGCAGACAATCTGGGCATTGGAGTGCTTGTTTTTTTTTTGTACAATGGTGCCAAAAATAAGTCTACAAATTACTATAATTCCTTATGTTATCATACATTCTTATCTGAGGTGTCCAGTTATATATTGGAGTACCTGTCACCCTCTAAATTTCAAGCTTGTTTCCATTGCTCATTAATATTGCAGCATGCTAGGATAGTAGAAGATAGCACAAGTAAGTTGTGAACCTAAATGTCTTAGAATTGCCTCTTTTAATTAATGCTAATTGTTCTTGCATCGATTGAACCACGTGTCCAACAAAATCATATCTTACTGCTTCATTGACACAATGGATATCCCCAATAAATTGAAGAATGTTGGAACCCACTTCCATATTGTTTTCCAGTCCTAGGCAAAATGCTAGCGAGGATATAGTATCTTGAACCCATGGCACAAAAATGTTAAAATCATAAGGAGGCTTATGGTTCTCACCCATTGAAGCATTTTCCTTTGCAACTATTAGACCCTTTATAAATGAATCTTTAGCCTTTGGCGAGACTACCTCATATTGCTCTGCCATCAATCCCAGGTTAATATGGACATTATAGTTTTGTCGGTCAAACCCTAGGTCTAGCAAACTGAGAAATTCTTCCTGGGTTATTGATAAAATTTCTTCCTGATTTTTTTTATTCACAATTGCTTTTCTTTCTTCATCATAATTTTTTGCACAAATCAAGACAATTTCTAGGCAAGGGAAAACTTCAAGTAACAACATGTGACCCAAACCAATATCCCATGAAGCAACTTTATTGGTTTTTGCACCTATCTTTGGGTTAAATTTTATAAAATCAAACCTCTTTGGCCCAGTTGCCTTACTGCACAATGTATGTTTAATTGCTATAACTCTCCTTTCACTGTTGATAGTTCAGGATCATAAACATCATGATACTCATCAGTGAAACCATGGATTTCTACTAGTTTTCTGCAGTCTATTAAATTTTTCCCATCTGCTTGCCCTTGGCCTTGAGTTTTTGCTTTCCCCATTGTTCTTCGGAAGAATGAAAAAACACAGACTCACAGATATTTACTAACAAAATCATAGAAGTAACTAACTATTAAGAAAACCCCAATTTAAGAAAACCCCAATTGTACATGCAATAATTAAAATTTCAAAATCAAGTTAAACTACATTTTTGACATTACAAAATCGGGACGCATCAGGCTAGATATCTTACCTGAAATTAAACTTTAAAATCTAGATAGATAAAAGTTAGAACGGCTAAGGCTCTCACAAATTACAGTCTCGAAATCTTTGGTGATGGTTCAACAGTTCTTTTTAGCTCTGCCACTATGAGTAATGTTAAAAACCTTTCTTTAAATGTAATGGTATATAATTATACTATAATGTTACCATAATCTTTCTAAAACATACTACGTGTCACATAATCTTTCTAAACCATACTACGTGTAACATAATCTTTCTAAAACATACCATGTAATCTTTTCGATGAATTACATGTCAATGTGTCACGTTTCCGGAGAGAGTTTTCAGAAAAACTTTTTGAAACCCATAGTACTTCCGAAATACAACTTCAACTGTTCATCTCTTGTAATCCAATGATTGTCACAATTTTAAAATATTAATAATTTAATACACACTAATTAATATTAATCATTGACTATATTCACTTAGAATAGCTTATCCATGAAATTTGAACTAGTCACCATTAAATGATAAAGTTTGGAAACATTTAATTATTACATGAAACAAAAGTGCAATGCAAATTTTTTATATTATATAAGGCAAAATTTCATTACAATTCAAATATGCCCATACTCCATAGACCATATCTATTAATGATTCTTATAATCAAAACAAAAACAAAAAGCAGTAGCACTTTTAATTTCTTAAAACATTTTCATATTATATTTTTTAACATACATGATTAAAATTTATATCATTTCAAAAACCCTGGTAAGCTACTACCACTAGAGGGAGACACAGTAGAGGGACTAGAGAGTAGAGACTATGTAGAATCATGGACTATCCGGTTGAGGCTCCCTTCCTTCTATGTAGAAGTCTGAAGAGAGGATAATGTCGAGGAATTCTTCTAGCCACCGATAGTCCCTAGGTTCCTCTAGTAGGTGCCACTTCTAGAGGAAATCCCTTCCAATCTATGTCCACTTCCGATGATGCATGAGCTTCTCAGCATCAAGGTTCAGTAGAAATGGTTGCCTGGGAACATTTACTCCTGGTTGTAGAATCTTATGCAAATCATTTATCCAAGGAATTCCAACCATAATTTTTGAAAATACGACAACATGCACATCATCACCGAGGTACTCTTCTTTGAATACTTTCCTCAAAAGCATGATAATATCCACCTTTTCCCCCCCGGGTCCAATAGAGATGCCAAGAACTGAGATGAAATGTCAATGTTAACTCTATACCTATTTTCACTCTCCAAAAATTCACGTCCAAGCACTATCCTTATAGCCTCCTTGGTGAAGGCTCCCAACTCCGTAGCAATACACACCATGATTGAGTCTGTGACCAAGCCCAAAAAGGCCTTTTGATCCTCCAAGGTAGTGCATCTCAAATGAATTGGAGTGTCTATTGAAAATCAAAGAGAATCTAGCACTCACAGACTATTTTCACAAATATGCTTTCACAATCATAAATTAATGAATGTAGATTGATCTATTTATAAGTCCTGATTGAAATTATTTCCCTTAAAGATCTAATTAAATCGTAAGATAAATGGTAACTATCCAAAAATCTCCAAATCTTTCATATTTAATGCAACAGTGGGTGAAAATAGAAACAACACTTATGATAAGACATTTTCTATCTTGGGAATAATGAAGGCCAAAAGGATCACACCACACAGGTGGACATAACAATTCTTTATTATAAAAAAAAATTTGAAACCTATGCCCACTCCACAGAAACAATAAGCAGAGTACGTTAGCTATGAAATGGTGGCAGGAAATGAACCTTTACCATTGATGTAAGATCATTAAACGGTCAAAAAATAATGTCCTTATATGAGATGACGTTTTCATTCAGGCCTTAACTTTAAGGCATTATTCTATCAAGGTAATGAATAGTTATATGATGTCACGCATATCTGTCAATGAAAATTGAAAGGCGCCATCTAAGAAACCATTAATTCGCATTACTTTAATTGATTTCATGACTCATCTACTCATCACCATTAATTAATATTTCTATCTAACATTACCGAAGATTTCCAAAAGAATTCTACTTTTCTCGTGTCAAAAAATGAGGTCACAGAATCACAGTGTCACACGTTCATTCAATTACAACATATCAACGGCCAAAGGTGGATTTCAGGCCTATTGTTGGTCTTCATAATCTTTACAAAAAAGTCTCAGTGGAATCATGACACGTGGTATGATTGATCATACCACGTGTCATGATTCCGCCAAGAATTTTTCATAAAGATTACGAAGACCAACAATAGGCCTGAAATTCACCTTTGGCCATTGATATGTTGTAAATCCAATAGACGTGTTTTGTGTGAGTCTTTGACGTCATATTGATGGGAGTGGGACCCGATGCAACTTCAACATCAAATCACAACCATTGGATTAAGAGAGATGAACGGTGGAAGGTGCATTTTGGAGGGAATGTGGTGAGATAACTCCTTTACTGAAAAATCTCTCCAGAATCATCCCACATGTTATTCTTCAAATTTTTAATTATTCAATTGTCATACCAACTATAAATTTTTGAAAACCATTCGCCATGACAAATAAATTAATTCAAATATTTGGAAAATAGTTTTGCCATATTTTTATAAAAATGGTATCTATTATTAAAATATTCACCAACCAATATCTATATTTTGAAACATAATTCACCATCAATATTAATAATTTTCCTATAAAAAAATTATAGTCACCATTTTTTTTAAAAAATGGTATACACTATTAAAAAATTTGCCACCAAATATCCATATTTTGACACATAATTCACCATCACTATTAAAAATTTTCCCTCCAAAACACATGTGATTCGCCACAATTTTATACTTTTCGGGAGGGGGGTTCCTTAAAGTTATCCTTGATTTGAACATGTTACCTCCCAACTAAATTGATAATTCATACACCCTTTGGAATAAATTAATTACCATCTTGCTAACTTATATTCATGTAGAGATAATCATAATTCTAAGAATAAAATTAACTTTCACTAATTCAATTTTTTTATGATCCAAATGTTTAAAAAAGAAAGAGAAGTAAGAACAATAAAGCATTCAAGGTAGTTTGAGTTTCTATAGCAAGATTGTATGTTAAGTGTCTACAATACTAAAATTGTAATTCCTTGATTTCTAACCTTGTGTATTTGCAATAGTTGAGTTTAAGTCCTACCTTTTATTAGTTCTTCCTTAATTGGCAAAATTCTCCTAAGACTTATATTTATATATATATAGCATATTTAACCTATAGATCATTTCTTGTGAAACTCCATACTTTTTATATTTTTATATATAATATATTAATATAAAGATTCAAATATGAAGATTTGTGACTTCACTAATATTTATATAATATATTAATGAGTAGAGATTTATAGGAATTCATTTTCTAGAAGTGAGAATGGTTGGTTTACTTTATGGTCATGACAATGTTCTTTCTTACTCAATCACAATGAATTTTTCAATGATACATATTTTAGAGTACTACTTTATTTTCCATTGACTCAACCATAAAGACTTTTTTAATAATTACATCTAATTATTTTTATGTGATTTTTAGGAAAAAATTTCAAAAAGTATTATAACCTATAAATCATTTATTCATACTCCTTATATTTTTATATACAATAAATTAATATGAAGACTCAAATATGAAGACCCATGACCTTATTAACATTAAACTGATATTACGAAAGCGTCCCTTTTTCTTGCTTCCATTGCAAGAAAGCGGGACACAAAGCTAAATCATGTCCAGCGTTCCAGAAGTTGGAGAAAGAAAAGCAAGCAATCGCTGAAAGGAAAAAAAATAGGCAATATCTCTTTAGGAAAGAAAGCTAACCCAACCAGGGAGAACACTAATCCTCTAAATGTTACAGAGGCCAACACTCACAAAGCATGGAAAAAAAGGATCAATCAAAGACCACTCCTGAGACCCTTGACTCTAAGGAAGATAAGAATATATCTGCAAAAGGGGAGTCAAGACAACAGGATAATACCAAAGAGCTAACTAGCCAAGACAAAACAAAACTCAGAGAGGAGCTCCCCCTACAAGAAGGTATTGACTTGGAAGTTAATATCCAGGAAGACAACATGGAAGAAACTAAATAAAAAGTCATGGTGGAAGGTGGAGACTCATGTCCTAGATCTATCTCCATCTCCATTGTTCTGGATTCTCTTGCAACCCCATTGGATGATAGCTTCTCCAGTCTGAGTAAGGAAAAATCTATGGTCACCCCTTCTCAAGAATCCCACCCAAGCTATGAGACACAGGAAACTAACAAGGTCCTACAAATGGAAGAACTATTGGGCACATTCTCCCATAGGCAGCTCACCAAGATGGAGGAGCTCTTCGTGAAATACAAAGATGTAAAGGAGGGCTGGTCAAAGGTTCAAAATAAGAAGAGAACCAAAAGTAGAGATCCCTCACCGATCTCTCCAACAGTAACCAGGAGCAGAAACAAAGCTGATGTCGGGGCTAAACTTAAATCCCCTGGCAGAAAGAGAGCAAGTCAAATAAGGTAAGAAGAAGCTAGTAAGAATATCGTGGATGGGACTCAGAAAACCATCCAGGTAGCCTACAACCCAAGTAGGTAATGATTATCACTTCAATGAACCCCTATGGGCTCCTTAGCTCACTTAAGCAAGATGTCCCTAGGAACGTCATCAGTAATCCCAGATCTCACTTTCATCAGGATGCAATTACTCAGAAGGATATGACTGAGGGATTTTTTTTGAGGAAATCTCCTTAATTTCATTCGGTAGTTATCTACAAATATTTTATGGTTAAGGATGTGCTTCACAATAACAACAGAGGTAGTTTTTCCCAACTTGGTCGGCCCAATATCAAAGATGTGGACATCGGGATCCCTTGTTAGGTGGGTAGTGGTGGCTTAGGCTCTGTGGGTGTTTGGGAGTTCATCACCAAGGACCCTAAAATAGGGGTCATCCATCTCTGGCTGGATGCCGACTCCTCAATAAAAAAATAACAACTTGTCGTGGGACACTTTCATTACATGTTAAGGTATGCCACCTGGGTCACTGACTGGAATGCCATTCTGGCTGCCAGCAATGGATTCTCTCGATGTGGACAGACTCCAAAGTACTGAAGTACTGATCATAGATAATAATGATAGCAAAGGGGTTTTTTGGAAGAGTAATTTCACTAATGACAAGGTATGGAGTGATAGTAAGATGAATAACTACACGTTGCCTCTACACGCTTTCTAGGTTTCCCTTCCCATGAAATGCAATTATCTCCAAAGGCACTTCTCTAGAAAGCTAAAAATTAAGGATGCAAGAAAGTCAGAGAGCAAAAAGATTTTGCGGAACCAGAGAGAAACCAGAGCCCAGTCTATAGCCATGGTAGGGGAGAGGCACAGAAGGGAGCCAAAGAATGATTGCAAGAAGTGGAAGGATCAAACAAAAATATGGAATGCCCTTCAGAAAGGGGAAATCACCACCTTCATTGAAAGACTCCATGGTAATAGAAAGGAGATAACCAGAATCTTCGTTAAAAGCTAGAATGAAGGGATGGTGGAGATAGAGGGAAAGTCCTTTACTATCATAGAGGAGGTTATTTCAAAGGTCACTGGCATCCCCATAGTTGGGAAAAAATTCTACAGAGACTGAAAAATTTTAGACAATGTTGTTAATGAATTTGCAAGAGTCGACCAGGAGAAGAATGCTATCACCAAGACAGGCACTTACTACCAGCCTATGAGTCTGAAGATGAAGTGGTAGTTTGTTCTCAAGGAATTCATCTCTTACATTACTCTGGATACCAGGTTTGATAGAATCTGCACCTACCATTTTGTCTTGTTGAATCACTTTAGGCACGGAAGAAAGATTTCCATTTTGTTTTATCTATACTCCTCCATAAATGGTAACATTAATGGCTTTAGAGAGAAGAACATTTCTAACCATGCCTTGCATGAAGGCTTGTTACTTTTTCTTTTTTATTACTTCAAAGCCCAAATTTTGGGCAAGGAAATAGTGGATTAAAATGCCATCAGTGAAGGTTCAGGGTTAAACTACATCCCTTCAAGAAACTCTGAGGGCAATCTCTCTGCGAATACTGAGGAAGAAGAATAGAAATTTTTTAAAAAGGGATCTCCTTCCAAGAAGAGACCTATGAGTACTGTCAAAATCAAAAAACCCCCTAAAAAGTAGGACAGAAAGGAGATTAACTTGGATGATGAGTACAACGAGTATGAGGAAGACATGGATACAAAAGAAGAGGAGGGTAACCAAAATTTGGAAGCCACAAAAATGTCAATTCAAGTTAAAGGAGAAATCCCCAACACCTTTAGGGAATTCTCAGGTTGCCTCTCTGTCAACCTCACTACTAGTGATGACAATTCCCCCCCTCCTCAGACCACACCTGGTACCAAAAATGAAACTCAAGACCCTGTTACCGAGGACCCCATAGAAGAACAGGGTAATCCTTCTGCCCAGTCTCCAATAAGGCTAGAGAGCTTAGAAGATAATTCCAGAGGGGATGATCAAATTCAAGACACGGGAAAAGGGAAAAAGGTTTGGAGGAGCTTTAACATAAACATAGTGAAAATGGGGATCATTAGGGAGGTTGTTTTCCCCCAAAATTATGGAGGACATTGAATGTAATGTCCACAAGGAGGAGTTGATTGACCCCCCACTGGTGGTCCTAAGCGATAAAGCCAGGGAAATAGATTTGGACTTCCTCAACAACACTAAGAACAGCATGTTGGATCAGTATAGGTCCTTTAAATGGCTTTACCATGAAATTGAAGACCTCAAAGAAAAAATTTAGTTTGTTGATGACAAGGATTGCAAGACAACAAATTGTAAGAAAAGCTTGGAGACAAGGGTTCAGCACCTGGAATAAAAAATGAACAGTCTAGAGAAAACCCTTAAGGGAATAGCCAAGCAAAACTTCAACATCCTAAAAGTTTCCAATGACAACATAAAGATGCTAATCAAAAAAATGGAAGAAAAAATGGATAGCAAGACTAATAAGAGAACTATGGAGGAAGGGAAGAAGAAGCCAAGTGAGGGCCCAGGTAAAAGAACTAGGGCCAGAACAAAGCAAAACATGGAGAAGGAAGGCTCCCATGCCTCCCAAGATATCTAGAATGTTAAAGAGGCAGCAGAACTGATGGAGGCCCTCGAAAGAAATGCTACTATCATGCTCAGGAGTCTGGCTTAATTCAATTTTTGGTGTCTGTCTTACTACTCTGCTATGTCTTTCTTTTTTGTGGCTATTTTATGTCTGGCCTTTCTGTGGTCTATCTTTTTCATTTTCTTAAACATTAGCTAAGAACTGATATCATTTATATCTTTTAATTTCCATGTTGTGGGTTTCAGGCACCTTGTAAAACCTGTTTTACTTAATCAAAAACATTAAACTGATATTTATATAACATATTAATGAGCAAAGATTTATAGGAATTCATTTTTCTAGAAGTGAGAATGGTCGGTTCACTTGATGGTCATGACAATTTTATTTCTTACTTAATCACAATGACTTTTTCAATATCACCTATTTTAGATTATTACTCTATTTCCCAATGACTCAACCATAATGACCTTTTTATAATTATGTCTACTTACTTGTTATCATTTTTACAAAAGTTTCAAAAAGTATTATAAATTATAGATCATTTTTTATGACACTCCATACTTCTTATTTTTTTATATAATATATTAATAACAAGACTCAAATGTGAAGATCAATAACTTCATTAATATTAAATTAATATTTATATAACATATATAGGTAGAGATTTGTAGAATTTTTTTCTAGAAGTTAGAATGGTTGGTTTACTTGATAGTTATGAAAATGTTATTTCTTACTTAATCATGATGACTTTTTCAAAGTCATCTATTTTAGAGTATTACTATATCTCCTATTGACTTAATCATCAAGACTTTCCTTATAATTACATCTAATTATTAACATATAGAGCATTTTTTATGAATCTCATACTTCTTATATTTTTATATATTGGTCTTTTCATAATTTTTAATTACACATGTACCCAGTCAATTTTTTGTCTTACTATTTTATATTCATAATAATCATAAAAACCCATCTCACATGAGTACAATTGGTCCACTTCGAACTCAAAGCATATCTTTAGTAAGCATAAATATTTCACTTGACATGTTCATCATCTATATTATGCTCACAAATATCTTATGACTTTATTAATATTAAATTATTATTTGTAATATATTAAATAATAAATATTTATAAGAATTTAATATTTTAGAAATGAATTTTGTTGGATTACTCAATAGTCATGCCAATGTTCATTCTTACTTAATCATGATGAATTTTTAGATTATCACCTATAAATTAGAGTATTAATCTATCTCCAATTAACTCAACCATTAATTCTTTCCTTATAGTTGCATCTAATTATTTGTCTATCCTTTTTACAAAATATTTAAAATGTATTGTGGCATATGGATCTATAATATCCAAAACAAATACACTTAAGAATACAAAACAATCATATCTAACATGTACAAACTTGACTAAAATACAAATATTTTTTTAATCATCAACTTAATTCACCATTAGCTAGAAGTCAAGTTAACAAAGAACCAGTTTAGAATAATAAGATATTACATATTTTAATTAAAAAATATTATATACCATTTCTTACCCAAGTTTCTTTTGCATTTACCCACAATGTATTTACCTTGTCTCCAATATTTGTACCTACAAGATGTATATGTACAACTAGATGTACATCACAAGATCAAATTGACAATTAATTATATCGTTAAGTCAAGTCTGTCATTACTTTAGATAGATCAAATAGACGAGGAATTATAACTAGGTTTGCAAACAAGAGCATAGAGTCCATAACATTAGGAAGAAATAATTAAATTCAATACAATTCTTAGAAGGACAAGATCCAAGGGATATATATATATATATATATATATATATATCTGTGTGTGTGTGTGTGTGTGTGTGTATTGGGGTCTCATCTATGATGACCTTGTCTACATACATGACCAGAGGCTTTGTAGTTCAGCTTTCCCATCTTAAATTAACACACCCTTAGTTTAATTGACAACTTGAAATCAATTCCATCAACCCAATATCATTAAACATACAAAAATAAGAGCATCATTATCACTAGAATGAGGATCATCGTTATGTACACAACTATATAAGATTGTTTTAAAAGACTTGGCTATTTATTTACAATACTAAATAGGTGTTGGATAACATGAGGTATTTAAATATAGAACAATAAAAAGGAGCTAATGAATAGCAACTTTATAACTTATTCAAGAAGGATATAAAAAAAATCAATATCAACTCATAAACAATGAAAAGAAATGATCCAAGACTAAAATGATAAGCAAGGTTATAATGCACTATTTATAATATATAATACTAATGGAAACTTACCTATACAAATAATGACCATGTAAAAATCAACTTAATGACTAAACATAACACTCAATTATAAATACTCAACATTTTAAAGAAAATCACATTGTGACTATTAGTGAGTTGTTTACATATAATTATATATCACATTAAATTTCACTTTGATTTCATCACTTAAGAGACAATGACAACTTAAAACTAATTTTAAAGGAGGAGGTTAACCATATCTACTTCTTGAATTTTAAGATCAACCAACTCAATATGAAATATTATAAGTAACTAGAATAGATTTGGTCTTAAATTTGAACATGTTACCTCCCAACTAAATTGATAATTTATACAACCTTTGGACTAAATTAATTACCATCTTGCTAACTTATATTCATGTAGAGATAATCATAATTCTAAGAATAAAATTAACTTTCACTAATTCAATTTTTTTATTATTCAAATGTTTAAAAAAGAAAGAGAAGTAAGAACAATAAAGCATTCAAGGCAGTTTTAGTTTCTATAGCAAGATCGTATGTTAAGTGTCTACAATACTAAAATTTTAATACCTTTATTTCTAACCTTGTGTATTTGCAATAGTTGAGTTTAAGTCTTGTCTTTTATCAGTTCTTCCTTAATTGGCAAAATTTTCCTAAGACTTATATTTATATATATATATATATATATATAGCATATTTAACTTACATTTTAATATTAAGATTACATTTGTAGAGCATCATCTTGAATTACTTAAGGTATTATAATTATTTGATTTTAGAAAAACTAAAAAACTAAAATCTACAATATTTAAGAGTATGTTGTCACATACTTTTTTTTAATCACTCAAAAGTATTTAATTTAGTTTGTGTGTATAAGATATACTAATCATTATATCATTATCTTATTTGTGTGTATAAGATGTACTAATCATTATATCGGTATCTTATAAATATTCTAATATTTGTCTTCTAATTTTAGGAAATAACTCCACTCAAAATTCATACGTAGGTAAATAAATTTGATTATCTTTATCTTGCAAAAGTTGCTACAAGAAAAGACCAAGATAAGACGAGCTTTAGCACAATGACTAGGAGAGACCACAATTAACTCTACACTATGCAAATTTAACTATTAACTAACAATAAATTGACTACCACTAATAGATTGGACGCGGCTAAGCTCTCTACAAAATGTACCATTGATCGAATTTGAAAAATTCAAGAACACAGTAGATTTTTACGAAATTTTCAGCATTTGTTTTTCATGATCTACATATTTTATGGTGGAAAACAACAAAAAATTACAAAAAAAATCACTACATTTTCACAAATCTGAAAAAAAATTCACAATTTTTTTATTTTTGTACGTTTTTGTGGGAGGTTAGCCTCTGCGTAATAGATTTGCCAACTTTTTGAACGTATAATTACAAGCTTTTGTCAGTTATACAAATAATAACTATAGTAGCCAATTGTTATAAAAATCCCACTTTCACTTCTGAAAGTGTGAATAGGAATCCCAAAGGTGAGCAAAAATTGAAATGGGTATCTCTACGACTATAACTGTACTAACTAATGCAAATGAAATCTTTGTGTTGGGGTGACAGATGGGCTTAGTCCATGCCAACACAAGGTTGTGTGATTTTCTTCAATGTTGACAAAATAAATTCACTAAATGGCTTGAATGTGCCTTCCTCATCACCATCATGAGTTCAAAATGTCCCCCACTCTACTATAATTAGTAGGAATACGCTCAAAACTGGAAAAAGTCCACAGGAAACCGGAAAAATCTCCTGAAAATTGCTGTTTTAATTTTTGAACGTGCTTAGAGGAAGGAGGAACACCATTCCTACACCACTCCCCACCATACTCACTCCATACTGTAAACATGGTATTTAGTTCTATTACATTATTTAGTATAGGCGATACAGTTATAGACAGCAGTTATCACAATTACAGGCATTTTCTGGTAGTTCATATATAACACATGTTAAGTAATATAGTAAGTCCAAAGAGTATCAGTCAATTCTCAATGTTTAATACTTTTAGCCTGAAAATCCGCACTCAATATGTATGATTTAAATCATTCCACATTTTCTTTTATTAAACATGTTCCAAGTACATTAAATACATCAATCAATAAGCTTTTGCCTTGCTCTCTGTTAGGCCAATTTTCTGTCATTGCAAATCTTGTGAAATTGGCCTGTTCCATGCAATGTGTTTGTCAAATGTCCTGCCTCGTGCTCTTTGCTATTGTCACCAAGCTCTGGTCCAAACTACATTGCCTGATTCACCAAACCCAAAAAGTTATTAACATTTTGAGGTCCGTGGGAAATAGTTTTAAAAATTTTGCCACAGTGTCGAAAACCCATAGTGTTTTCAAAAAATCCATGATGTTTTCGACCTTTTACCATTAACCTAAGTTGTTTTTTACCCCTTTGTCTTCCAGCTCTGTGTGCTTATATGTGGTCATGTTGAAAGCTTTGTGTGTTTTCAATCCTCTTTCATCGAAAACATTATGTGTTTTCGACCTCGCACTGGTTCCTTGTTTGCTGGTGTTTTCCCTCAACTGCGCAAGTCCGACGGGATGGTGGGTTCGGGCTCTTTTTGATTGGCTATCGCATGGCCGCATGTCAGACTTTTCTAACATGTGATCATACGATCGCTTGCCACCTGGCCATGTGGGTCCCAGTCCTATGCAGCTTTCTAGCAGTTTACTTCTCTAACTACGCAAGTGCGATGGTGGTGGGACCTGGTTTTCGGATTGTGAAGAGGGTCCTGATGTGTTAGAAGATCAACAGTTGTCGTTAAAGTGCGAAGGATGTGTCAGGGCCATGCGCTTTTGCGACAACCGCTCGATCCTCCGAAGGGGTGAGGCTTCTTGCAGTGATGGTCCCGGAGGCCGACATGTCGCAGCCTGTGATTGGCTGTCGCATGGTTGCATAAACCATTTTCGGGCTATGCAATCATGCGACCACTTGCCACATGTCACTAGGGCCCATCAGCAGGGTGGTCACAGTTTGGTGGTCAAGTGCGGTGATGTGGCGGCTTCCTATTGGCTGTCGCATGATCACATAGCCCATTTTTGGGCTATGCGATCATGCGACAGGGTGCCATGTATCCCTGGGGCCCGGTGAGAGGTGGAAGTGTGGCGACCACGGTGGTGACGTGTTGTGTTCTGATTGGTGTCAATGTGCCAGGTGGCCGAGGGTTTGCAAGTGGGTCCTGTGGCAGGTGTAACTTGACGGATGTAGTGAGTAGTGGTGTGGCACATGGTAGGTGGGCCCCGGTCTAAGGCCTGGCGGTTGTTTGTAGGGCCGAGGCACTGTGTTCACGGGTTGTCACATGTTCGCATAACCCATTCCTGGGTTATACGATCATGCGACAACGGTCTTAACGGTGGCGGTTGCGGCAGGATTAAGATCTATGGGTTGTCGCATGTTCGCATAGCCCATCCCCGGGCTATGCGATCATGTGACTAACCATCTGTTTGTCGCGGTTGCAGGGGTGATATGGCCGGAGACTTTGCAGAGGATTTGGGACCGATTGTTGACTGCGGCTAAGGGTCTGCGGTCGCATGATCGCAAGGGTGAATTGGGTGCCTTGCGATCATGTGACCAAGCTTTTTTCAAGCCCATTTTCTATGGCGGTGGGAGATATGACAGCACGGTTGCGTGACTAGGGGGAAACGGCTAGAGAACATAGATCCCGCCAAATGCATGTAGCCGTTGCAGTTTGAGTTTAATTTTCTGAGAATTTCCTGTGACAGGGGGTACCATATTTTTATGGAATTGAATACCAGATAAGACCCTATTTGGTGAGAAGCGTTTGCAGTGTGGTCCAGGGTGCTTGGCGGTTGTGATTTTGTACCTGGTGTCATGTTTTTTTGAGCTCGAGAGGTGTTTGCAGCTCGTGGATTTGACTATTTTGGGCTTGTTTGCTGTGGCTTGGTCCCTGTCCTGTCTGTGTTTACTTCTTGAGGGGGTTAGGTGGATTTTGAATTTCAAAATGATCATGCTTGCATTGTAACCCTGGTATAAAGGGTCGAATTTTGGACTGGTTCAGGGTTCCATTCTGTTTTGGTTCCAGTGGGAAATAGGGAACTTTGTCACATTGTAGGAGGCTGAATAGAGTTTCTGGACATCTTTTGCAGGTTATTGAAGTGGTTGTCTCATTTCTGGTATAAACATGTACATGATTCATCAAACTTAATACAATTACTCTCATGCTTTCATGTCTCTCCTTGGTGTCAGTCTTGTGAGTTTTGGATTTTCTGATCCATTGCATTGGGTTGCCTCTGCATATGTTCTAATCTTTAGCTCTTGATCTAGGATCAAGTGAAATATACTTCAGATAGGGCATAGATTCATTTTGGTTGTCTACAAAAGGATCTTATAAGCAATGGGTGGGCTGGGATAGTTGTATTTATGACTTTGAATCTTTGACAGTAGTTGGTTCATGCTTCTATATTTGCATTTGATGATTTGCCCAATGGATAATGGCAATGATCAAGGATTAGTACATTCAGTTGAGTCCAATGTTTGATGGGTTTTGGCTATTTCCTACATCTCTATATATCAATACCATTTCAAGTAATACCCTTCACAAGTCCATTTTACCTTGCATAGTAGAGTTGACTCAATGGATACCTGGTTAGTATTTAGTAGTCCTTTACTATGATCTGCTTTATGAATCCAGATGTACGAGGTATGTAGTAAGTTTGAATTTTGTCTGGATTAGGTGCACCCGCCTTGGTTTTGCAGAGCCAGAAGCAGAAGAGGGCATATTAAGTCCCTATAGTTGGTCCAGTTTCCTTGCAGAGCTCCCACACTTGGAAATAACCACTCCTAACATCAGTCTCAAGGCATATTGGCAGCCTTATGGCATAAGATTTTTCAAACACTAACACTCTCTTCTTCGTATGGTATTAGAGTCATTATGGTTCTTCAATATATTTTCATCATGCATAGATTTAGAGCAACGAGGGATCCTATGGAAGGTTGAATTGTTGAACAACCATGAAGATGTGGCGATTTAGATTTGTGTAGGTTGAGCTAGATAAATGCTAAATGCCATCAATACGCATTTGTTTTGACTGTTGAATCATTCCACTTATTTGGTGCAGCGCCTACATGTGGTGATGGTTGAGCAACGTCTATGATAAGGATTTTTTAGGAAGAGAAGACATGAATTCATGATAAAGAAAGGTGTCCAAACAAGGTGAATCAAGATTGACAAGCGTCTTCATTGCTCGAGGCCTTACGATTCGTCAACTTGGGCAGACTAAAGAATTTGTAGTTTGTGGGTAAGGGACACTATGAAATAGGTGAAGAGGCATAAATAATCGGATCCAAATCTAACAAGAAGCTCCTCATTTGATATTTTTTTGTGCTTTTCCAGTGTTTTTTCTAACTCTATTGATGTAAGCATTGTAGGCACTATTTTTTAAGTTAAAAGATAATTAATATTACAGTTAAATTATGTTGTGGTATTTTTGTGGTCTTTTGATATAATATTTATTATCGTTCAATGTATTGAAATGTTTTGGTAAGGGTGGCTCTTCTGTAATAGAGAGTAATAATTGATTATGTATAATTTGAGTTGGGGTAAATGCCTCAACAAGTGGAGTATGCATGTTGTCAATTTGAAGGATTCTCTACATGCAATATTATGTTGTCGACATTTATTACAGCACATGGAGGTGTTAGACACATGTAAATTATTTGAATATCAAATTAGGTATTCAAATTTATTGAAACAAAAGTTAGTTTCCTTTTATCTTTCTCTCATTTTTTAGAATAGGACATTTTCCTTGTACAAATCTTTATGTTACTTGGATATGCCTATGTGAATTTGAAGAAACTATTTAGAATAGGGTTAATTTGGTTAGTATGAATCATTTACAAAATTAGTTTTGATTGACATTCTATTCTTTGGAGTACTAAGGAGTCTAGTATTCAAGAAAAGGAGAGAAGGCACATGCAAGGGAGAGATTTGTTTATGTAATCAAAAAGGGCATAAAAGAATCATATTCCTCCATGTTGCATTTATTTGTATCAAAATCTCTTAAGAGTTCTCACTTGGCTAAATGTTTGTAATAGAATTCATCATATGTATGACAAGACAAAGAGAATAATCAAGGCCTCCAAAGAGTCACATTAGGCATCAAATGCATAAACTATAACATAGCCATTTTAGAGGTTAATGGCATCAAGGAATGAAGAATTTTCATCATCTCAAATTAGCTTCTCACTTTGAGATAATGCCTTGCATGAGAAGCAATTTCAGCTTTAGTTGTTTCTTGCTTTCTTTTTAGTTTTTTTTATGCTCATAGGTTTGAAGAATGCATATACTATGAAGCATAATTTTTCAAGACAAGTAAGGGGTTTGGTGTTAACTTAATATGGATTGTTTCCAAAAAAATTCATGTGGCTTTGATCAATAATTATACCCTTAGGAGGGTCAATAGACAACATGATGGAGCCTTATGTGTGTGAAGCCTAGTATCAATTGTTGTTTAATGATTTGGTGTTTGTGATTTAGGAGTTTAAGAGTAAGAACTTGAGAATTAAGCTAGGTACTACACCTTTACAAGGGTCACAAGGCATCTTGATGGAGGTCCCCCTGATTTAGGGTTTTCCTTCAAAGAAATTTCCTCTCAAAAATATGTATTTATTTATGTAACAAGAAAGTTTTATGATGTAAACCTTAAGGGAGGGGTCCTTTCGCTAGGAAAAAGTTGAGTTTTAGGGGTACTTTTGCAAAAGAAATATAAGGGGGGATGTTGTGTAATGTCCCCATTTGGGATCTCCCTTGATTTACTCCTGAAACAATAATTTCAACTTGAGGTGAGAACTATAATATATGTGTGAATAAAAAACTTATCAAATTTTAAGATATTTCATTAAAATATTTAATTTAAAAGCTTAAGAATAATTCAAAGGTTAGGACTTATCTTGATATAACCACAATAGCTTCCCTCCTTCTAAGTTGAGTATTGCCTCATTCTATAATGAGCTTTGATGAATAATCCTAATCCTTAGGGAGAGATCTTAATCAGATTCCATGCTCTTTAGGGTGGACCTCCTGGGGCTCTAGTTACCTTAAATGGCCATTCTAGAATAGTCCTCGAGTTATGTCACCATCTCATTATGAATTTCTTCTTCTAAGGCCTTATGGATATCCCTTTCTTGGTATATCCATCCTTATAACCCTTTGGGGAGACTTTATCTCTTCCCAATCCTTAACGAGAGCTTGTGATCAAGTACTTAGCCCCTAGGGGAGTGCTTCATGGGGTTCTAGTTACCTTGCACAACTTAGAACAACTCTCCAACTAAGTACCATCTCCTCACTATAATTCTCTCTTTAAGACCTTATGGATAATCAATCTTGATATATCCATCCTTCCTAGAAGATAGCTCTTTCTCATCCTGGGCCTTATGGATACCCACTCTAGTGTATCCATCCTTACATATGCATATGTCCTTAACTTTTTCAGTATATACTAACCTTTAGAGATACGTAATCTCTACCTTAATTCATTTCTAGGAATTTCAATATTCACCAAGAATGTCCTTGATCTTAGTCCTTCCAACACTCACCAAGAATGTCCTTGTGATCTCTTGATCTAGTTTGCTGAAAATGAACTGAATTGCATATGAATGCATCAATATGATTGTTGATGATTCTTACAATTAGATCATTCTTATAATTTAGATATATGGGATTATTCATATATATTTTATTGATTAATTGAATATACAATTCAAATGTCTATAAATATATTAAGTCATCATATATATGTATATTATATCAATATATATGTTGATTATATGTATATATGATTTTCTTATTATTGTCTTATATATGTATCTACACACATGAATATAATTCTGATTTTATTTCCACATATATATATATATATATATAATTCTGATTTCAATATTACTAACATATAAATATAATTATGATTTCATTTCATATGCCTATAATCTATATATATATATATATATTATTATGATCTCTCTATGTATGTAATGATTCTTAATCTCTAATAAGTTTCAGATATAATATTATGTGTTCTATGTCAACTCATACCTGTTGCCAGCAAAGTATTGACAATTCATATTCTTTTTAATTCTTCCTGTTTCTTATTCATCTCAAATGTATCCAATGTATTTTATATACTTTTTTAATTGTTCCCTATGATCTGTCCTCTACTTTTCTGAAATCTGATTCCATGATATGGATTTAGAGTTAATTCCCCGAATGATCCTCCTCCCTTAATTGCTTGGATGATGATCCCTATATACCTCCAATTGGCCATGTCTCTTGATTGAAGGGTTGTCTCATCCTTCGTGTCTCTTAATAAATGGTTTATTTATTTCATTAAAGTGATTCATTTAACTTATCAATTTAAATTGAAATTTCTAATGAATCGTCGATTCTAGGCAATAATATTAATGATGTTTTGAATTAGTCTATGGCTGAAAAGTTATTTATAATCATTGTTGATATGGTTAAATTAATAATTAGATTAATTCCAATTGTAACATTCTGATCTATTAGGCTATTAATTACATTGATGTGCAAATGATTTTATATTGTATGTCCTGATTGAGGAATTACCTTGTTCTTAATCAATGTTCATTACTACTGTATGTTATAATATTCGTGTGTTGATCATTTAAGCCTGCAGTTCATATATTCGAAGACGCGCCTTTTGATTCTTCTATTAATTTATGTTTATTATTAGTTCCTGCCTACGGCAGGATAACTTATGGATTCATTCGATGCATTTTTTTTTATTTGACTAAGTCAATCAGTCAATAGAAATAAAGAATTAAGTTTTAATAGACTAAAATATAATAGTTGATTATTAATATTAATTTTCAATAATTTAAAAACATGTTTTTTCTGATTTCTCATTAGTTTGAGCAATCAGAAAAATCATTTTCATTTAAGAAAAATACAAAATTATTAACATAATAAAGCTCCATGCAATTCCGGAAGCTTCCCTCGAAAGTTCTAGCGATTCTCCTTATTTCTCTAGGACTCCATGAATTTGTTTGACATTACTGTGTGGGTTACAAAATCCGGATGGCCCTCCATTGGCGGCCCTATCCAGATCGATGCCACAGTCGAAAGCGCTGAAACCTAAAAATAGCAATCTCGTTTCTTATATCCTCAACACGGTATTCCCCAAACAGCCTGGCATAGCCGTGAACGCATAAATCTATGAGCTCTTTGATGAGGCCCTCAGACCCGATCCGGAATTTGAAAAGAATTGGGGGCTTTTTTCATTGAAAAGCAAAATAAATGCAGTGAAAGACAGTGTGGCTCTGTAACAAATTATACAGAGGTAAAGGCAAATCATTCGACAATGGCACATCATGGTGATCCAAATCCCTTTGACGAAGATGAAGTTAACCCTTTCTCAGTAAGTATTATTATTATGATTGATATTCTTCTTCTGTTTGTTTGCGTTCAGTAATTTTAGCTGAAAGATTGTATATATCATAGATCCTTCTCCTCGGATCCTTAATTTCTATTTGCATTTAATTGAAACTTATGTTTTGACTCCAATGGCGTAAATTGGGGCTACAACTTAGTTAATTTTTTATTTTCTCCCATCTTTACTTCTTTGAGGTTAAATTATGCCCTGTGCACCAGAATCCAATTTGGCATAGCTAGGAGGTGATTTATGTCGGCTTTGGAGGATACAGGGCATTTTGAGGGTTTGGGATTTTTGAAAATTTTGTCCATTGCTATTAACAATTAGTAACATCATTTTACAGCCTACCTTTTATGCTCTGCATTTTAATAGTGTTGACAGATTAAAATATTATAGGTATAGAACTTAGAAAATGAATGGCCTCAAGCTACTCTTCAACATATTCACAAGCCTCCACTAGACAATGACACTCACCCAATCACTGAATGCATCGATTACAGGAAACACACAAATTGGGTTTAGTGAAAAAGCTCTAGAAATAAAGAGAGGTATGCACTGGAAGAGTGAAAATATAATAGGCTTATTGGAATAATGATAAGAAGATTCAGGTACTCAAGCCTCCCTTTCATTTTATCATAGCTACGAATATTGTTTATTTTGAGAATATAGTTTCTGGGTTTCTCTTTCTATCGAAATGGTATCTATCTACTCGATCAAACAATAAAGTTGCACATGTTTCCCTATATGTAACTATCCTGGATTCATGACAACAATAGACTGAAACAATTTCATTTTAAGACTAGATCATTCCCAGATTGAAGGCACTAAAACATTCTGATTTCTGTCAATTGAGGATTCCACATTCCAGACAAGAACTCTGCATAAACTGTATGATTTCTTCGTAGAGCTTGAATATTTTTGATGATGAACATTCTTATTAGTAGACTTCCTGAATTACACCACAGGCTGATTTCTACATATTGCAGTTTTGAAAACCAACACTTTTTTAGAGAGTGAGAAAAACTAGTATTCATCGATGCTGATTGCTAAACATTGTAGGAGAAATAACAGAGAAGATCCTTCCTTAAATGCTAGTTTTTCTCTATGTCAGTGTCACTCCAATTTTATGTACAGTAACTATCTGTTTGTGATTGCAAGAAACATGCAGTGTTATGAATTTACACATGATGTTCAAGTATCAATGTTTTATTGCAGGCCTTCACACGACTCGCTGAACTTACTGAGAAATGAGGTGCAACATATGGCAATTCTAATGCAAACATAGCACTACAAAGTATATTCCCATGCCTTTAAAGTATTTTTGTTACAAATTTTTAAAAACACTTACATTTTATGAAGTCCTAAAATTCATATTGCCACTTCAAGATGAAGACTGTTGCAAGTAACTGAATTGATTACTTTCATTGTAGAAACTGCAGTAGAATTGGCTATATGCATGTCTCTGATCTTAATTCCACAACCATTGCAATTGAGGTATGCTTTTTATTTCACAATTTATGATTAGTATGTTGGCTTATGCTTGAAAACATCTATGTCTTCATTGTACATGCTAATATTTACTAAATTAATTAATAATCACAGCCTATCTACATATCATGTTACAAAGCCAATCCAGGCCTTCATGGAAACCTTGGCCAGAAGTAGCACAAGAGTCATTGCATTGGGATAATCATTCTAGTTGGCAAACACAAGAAGGGAAGCATAAGAAATAGAAAACCCTGTTGCAGGAAAACTGGTCCCTACAATTTGGAACGCCCTCATGCATGTATTCATAGTTGTTGGATAAGTGAAGTCCAATGAACTCACCCTTTTCCCTCCATTCCTGAGAGTCTTGGCATTCATATGAATAATATGGATAATAGGGATATGTGAAGAGTTGTATAAGACTGTTTGCAATTCACTCAAGCAATAATTTAAATATGCCTTACACCTTTCTCTGAATAAATAAAACCAAAATACAAATCAATACGATTGCCAAGGAATTACAAGAAGGGTGTCTTTTTAATATATGGCATATTGAAAGGGAAAAATTTTAACCCTTAGGCAATATAATTACACATATCATTGGAACTGTAGGACACAAATATCATTGGGATTTGGGTCGAAATATGTAATTTCTCTCATTTCGATGATTATTTCAATTAAATCTAAATTTAAATATTTAGACTAAATATTCAAGAGGTTTCAAGATTAGGTAAATTTTATAGTATTATATTGTATTTTGTAATGTTTTAGAAATATATTTTAATGTATGTGAGCTCTAGAGAGAAATATAGAGTTTTCCATGTAATTCCTAAACCTTCTATATAAAGCAACACATGTAATGATTTTAGAGTCAAGGTGTATCGAGATGGTTTTGGTGCATTATTTCTGTATGTTAAATTTCTATGTGTTTATTTGTGTTTCATTCATAATCCATCCACCCCTTTAGATTGGTATCAAAGCTCAGGTAAAAGGAGGTGAAAAAAAAACTCAAAATCCGTTGAGCTGTCTAAAGATTGCAAATGCATAAGGGTTTGTGATGATTGTAGCAGCCAAAGAAAGCTTGTGTTAAAAAAAAGAGTAGAATAAGTCTTTGTATATAGATCATAGTAATTTGCTACAAAAAAGAAAGATCTTAGGTGGAATTAAATAACACTAGAATTGTCAGATTCTAGTATTTGACAATTTTGGAAGTTTTAAATTTGTAAAATAGTCTTTGGATTATGGCTGGAAGCATTTGGTTCATGAATTCATAATGAGAAGATGGAAAATGTTGTTTTCATATGGATTTCAAAATATTATAATTTTTGCTTTACCCTCAATTCCCGTTTAAGTGGAATTGGAATTGATTTTCCAATTCCTCATATTTAGATGGAAGATTCAAATGCTGGTTTTGGGGTAAATGAGAATTAACAAATCCCTATTTTAGTTTCATAATGTTTTGAGCACAAACATCAAAAATGTCAATTCCAAAATTTGACAATTTCAATTCCAATCTAATTCCAGCAAACAAGCGCCCAAATTGATAAAACCATTGCCAACCAAAGATTGCATATCCGTGCTATAAAAAAAAAAGAGGTAGTTGAAATGAGTGCAAATTGTCATTAGAAGAAGGTTGTCAGTCAATCTTTCTTTGAAGCCAAGTGGCTATCAATTAAAATGTTGAAGCCTCCAGTAAGAGATTGTCATTCATCATTAAGAAAAGTTGAAGATCGTTGTCCAATTTTATAAGATCGTAACTTTTTTAAGGAGGTGTCATTGATTAAAAGTCACAAAGGATCCCATAGATATGTTCAAAGGTGCCGCAGTACATTAAAGGATTGTTGGCTACTAAAAAAAGGAAAGGTGAAAAGCTACGAGAGGTGGCATATTTAATTGGTTTTCAGTTGCAGAAAGCGCAAGAGTTGTGAATGCCAGATGAAGTTTGTGAGAAATTACTAGCCAAAGAAGGAGATCATCTGCTAGAAAAAGATTGACCACCCAAACAGAGATGTGGCTATTAAGGAATTGTGATTGGACAAGTTTGAAAATTATAGCTGACGCACCCATTTGAAATTAGAAATTATTGTTTAGATCGGTTATGCGCTCTACTAGGGTTTAGTATTGTGTCACTTTTTTGCATCATTATGTCCTTTTAGTAATGATGCCTTGAAGCTTTTTGTACTTCTATTTACTTGATTAATATAATCTAAGATTGTTGTTGGCAAAGTTGAATGTCAATGCCATTTTCTACTATTAATAAATGACTTTATTTGTAGCTTTCTATAATAAAGGATCTCAAACCACTTCATCTATGAAGGGGCACTAGTCCTTATGCTCGATCTGGACAACACTTGATCTTACAGTCTCACTAATTGATGTATTTTGATGATACAGATAGTACTTCGAAAGATGTTGCTAATAATGTGCATAGACAACTTCTATACAAATTCTTACTGCTTCATTGGGCTTTGCCTTGACCTCATTGATGTTGGCGCATTTTTGTTTCCTTGTGGTTATTATTAGTTCTCTTTATACTTACATGCCATCTACTATGGCTTTTCATCCATGTTTATGTACTGTTGTTTTTAAATTATCACTAGGACCCCCTTAGATATCCCCAACTAATTATTCTAAAAAAATATGTATATGGTACTGTGAATACAATCTTAACAGTGTTACTCTTAACAATGCTAGTGTTTGGAAACATTTTTCTTAGATGGGTTTTTCTAAGTTAAATTTTGTGTTATTCATTATTTTTCTGGTAAATGATTTAAGGGTTTCTAACTTTATGATAACTCTTGAGTTACAATTCACCGGGATTGTTCTCATCATTCCCTTCAATTCTATTGGGATTCATAATTACTTTACATATTCAATCTTATTTCCTTTGGACTATCAAGTGGAAAGATATATCCATGCTTAAATATTGTATACACATGTATTTATAGTTGTCTACAAATGTGGGTCTATCTATTTACAAAGCTCTCAATGCACTAATAGTTTTGATCCTTCTTATTAAACTATAGTCAAAATTTCTCACCCTACCAAAAGACATCTTCATAAAATCTATGCTATTTAACCATATTCTCATTCACCATACCTTACCGTAAAAACATGGGTATGTGCAAGATCATGAGGGGCCAAAAAGTGGCGATGTAAAATTTCACTTTCCACTCGTCCAAAAGCACATGAAAATGTATGTTGACTTTTTAGTAGGCCTAGGTGTCAGTACACCTCGGCAAACTTGACACCAAAGAACAAGCCTAATCGGGTACTATGATTTAAAATCGGGTACCCGATATTTCAAAGTTGAAAAAATGGCAGAAGTAAATGAAAAAATTGAACTTTTATATATAATGTTTAAATATGTATTATATATATAATTATATATTAATTTATATTTTTATATATTTATATTATAATATCTTAGGGGTTTTAAATTGTATGTCATATATTATTTTATATTATAATATTTTATAAATTAATATATTTTTTTATATATTAATATGTATTGTATTATAATAATATTTAACAATTATATTATATAAATATATGTACAAATTTATATATATATATTT